>JACGDI010003151.1:1165166-1209483 GCA_014898725.1 Jacaranda copaia
TCCTAACGGTGGTGACGCTGGTGGCGGCGGTGATGGTGGCCCGTCTGATGACCGTTTGACTTCCGGTTCCAATACGACTAGTGTGTATAAATTTCATAGAAATAAAACCGGGCCTGGAAATAATGTTGAAATGTAGAAATAAATTGTAGTAGTTATAAAAAGGCTTTCCTGGAAATAAAAAGGAGTTTGAATAGGTGAAATATTAATTTCAAAACTTTCATTGAACCCTGATGAGTTATTATTATTTTCGTCGATTCACCATAAATTTCTCTCAAAGCTCTCCTGATAATTAACCTCTTAAAAAGCCGGTTTGGCTTGGCTTGGTCAGTTGGTTGGTTGCTTTTCTATCTTCATCCATATTTTTTTGTTCTCGGCTCAATTTAATTCTGTGTCAAAATAGAAGTATGAGTGAACTAATTATTGAACAGAAGAAATATTTCAATGTACCAATACTAATATTTAAGTTTTATTAATTATTTTTCATCACATAAATTAAAAGTATTGGATAAAATAGAAAGAATTACAAATAACCTCATGTAATAATCAAAATAGGCATAAAACCCCTTGTTAAAAAAAATTTACATATATCCACTTTTTATTTTTAAAAATCATGCACACTACCCCTGCTTATTGATTGATGCCCATTTAACCTAATTTTAGTGTATAAAAATTAAACGGTTAATTAAAAAAAATTCCTAAATCTATTTTTATTTTAGTGTTCAGTCCCCATTTGAATTTTTACATACTAAACCCCTACTTTTTCACAAAACTTAGGAATCACTCTCCATTTCTTCAAGAAAGACTTATATACCCCTATGGTTGAAAAAAACAACAAAAATATCTGAAAAATATGTTTTTTTCTTCAAGAAAACGCTTTTCTTTTTTTTCTTAAAATAAATGACTTCTCCAAGTGGCCAAACAAAAAGGCACAAAACCATTCATCTGCCATTGATGCTAGAAGAAGAAGAGGAAAAAGAAAAGATACCCAAATTTCTGCTATTTTTCTGCGACAATGGAAAAAGAAAAAGCGGTTACAAGAAGCGAAGTACAAAAAGAAGTGAGCAAAAGAAACAAATGATTGTTTTTTACATTTACAGTTTTAAATGTCTATAATTTTTCAGTGTTACACTTATATCTTGTCTATTTTATCATATTTACGATTTTTATTCCTTTTTTAGTTGTTAAACACTTGAACCCATTTAATATATATATATATATAATTTTTGTTGTGAGATGAGAAGTTTCTAATTTGTATTTGAAAGGCATGAAAGTTGTACTTCACCTTCTTGGGGTTCATACTTCTTTTTACTTGAAATTATAAGGTAAAATTATCTAAAAGTGGTAGTATATTATTTGTAGTTCAAAATATTCAATCTTGCAGTACACATTAGGCAAAAGTATAGTATATAATATATGTCACTGCAATACATTTTACAAATATCCGTAAAATAAAATATTCAAGCCTGCAAATTAAATAAAATTATAATATATAATCTATATACATGCAGTACATTTTAGAAGCATCTGTAGTACAAAAACTTTCAAACCTACAATATACATTAATTGAAAGTGTAGTATATAATCTGTATATCTGCAGTATATTTTAGAAGTGATTATAGTACAAAATATTTAAGTCTATAGTATACATTAAATGAAAGTATAGTATATAATCTGTATATTTACAATATATTTTAGACGCATATGTAGTACACAAATATTCAAGCCTGTAGTATATATTAACTGAAAGTGTAGTATATAATATGTGTATCTGCAGTATATTTTAGAAGCAATATGATGAAAATGAAGTATAAACATAGAACAAACAAAATGTAAATAGTGTTATATTGAAATACACATCAATTCAATTGAAATCGAGCAGTGAATTTGAGTACAACATGATAGAAATAAAGTACAAGCATAAAACAAACAAAGTATAAATGGTGTTATGTTGAAGTACACCTCATTCAAATTGAAATCAGGTAGTGAATGTGGATACAATATGATAAAAATGAAGTACAAATATAGAACAAATAAAGTATAATTGGTGTTACGTTGCAGTACACCTCATTTAAATTGAAATTGGGCAGTGAATTTGAGTACAATATGATGAAAATAAAGTACAAACGTAGAACAAAAAAAAGTATAAATAGTGTTAAGTTGAAGTACACTTCATTTAAATTGAAATCGGACAGTAAATTTGAGTACAATATGATGAAAATGAAGTACAAACGTAGAACAAACAAAATACAATTGGTGTTACGTTGAAGTACACCTCATTCAAATTGAAATTTGACAATAAATTTAAGTACAATATGATAAAAATAAAGTACAAACGTAGAACAAACAAAGTATATTTGGTGTTACATTGAAGTACACCTCATTTAAATTGAAATTGGACAGTGAATTTGAGTGCGATATGATGAAAATGAAGTATAAACATAGAACAAACAAAGTATAAATGATGTTATGTTGAAGTACACCTCAATTCAATTGAAATCAGACAATGAATTTGAGTACAATATGATAAAAATGAAGTACAAACATAGAACAAACAAAGTATAATTGGTGTTACGTTGAAATACACTTCATTTAAACTGAAATTAGGCAATTAATTTAAGTACGATATGATAAAAATGAAGTACAAATGTAGAATAAATAAAGTATAATTAGTATTACGTTGATGTACACATCAATTCAATTGAAATCGAACGGTGAATTTGAGTACAATATGATGAAAATGAAGTATAAATATAAACCAAAGAAAGTATAAATGTTGTTATGTTAAAGTACACTTATTGCAATTGAATAATTAGTCTTCAATAATTATAGTGATGGTTAAGTACAATATTTTGAAATTATCGGATCAGATAAAGTACGTATTTGTACGGGTGATGGGGTGGATATTATCGTCAAATGTTCATTTATTTACATCTTTGAAAGCAGAAGTATTCTTTATATTACTACGATTGATAACATTTATTCGTTGAACACTAGTAGTTAACACTTTAAAATTTTAATATTATTTTATTTATATGACAAATATTACACGCATATTTAGAGTTTAGTTATTAATTACCAAGACTAAAAAGCAAATCATGGAACAAATTTAAATTCAACAATATTAGTAAAATATCAAGAAATAAAGTACATATTGGCCGAAAATGAAGTACAAATGTTATGACATCAAGTATAAATCTTTCAGATTGAGGTAAAAAAGTGCTGATATTTCGGGCAAGATGAAAAAATGCTAATTTCACGCTAAATCAAATACATAATTGCCAAAATGAAGTACAATTATCATGAAATCAAAATTTCTCCCAGGTTGGGGTACAAAATAACTTATATATCAGACAACAATCAAAAATGCCAAATTCATGTTAAATTGAATACATAATTGCCAAAATAAAGTACAATTTTCATGTAATCAAGTATAATTCTCCCATATTACGGTACAACTGATATCTCAGACAAATGCCTATCATTTTTTTATTATCATTTTTCTTATATTTAAATGAATGCAAAGTAGATATCATATAATTTTTAAGCATAATTTTGAACTTCTGAGCATCCTTGAATATTTGACTAGCAGTGTTCATTCGATACAAACTGAACTGAAACTTCGGTTAACCATTTGGTTCGGTTAAAATCAAAAAAAAAATCAATTTGATTTGATTAAAAATTGAAATATCGAATTTTTAATATTAATATTAATATATCTTAGTATTATATATTAATATTCAATTTGGTAATTCAGTTCAATTATGTTAATCGGTACTAAAAAATTAAAATCAAACCGAATATTGATTTTTAAAAAAAAAACAAATACCAAAATTTTGATTTCGATTCGGTTCCATTGATTTACCGAACTATGAATACCCTTATTTTTTACCCTCTCCATATATGCAATTCTTCCATGCATCAATTGAGTTACCAATTAAAGTCAATTCATTATGCGATGCATTGGTCGAACCAATTTCCTCCTCGACTGCATTCCTTGAGGTAGACAAATGACGTACAATTTTTGGATAATCTATTAGTAAAACACTTGAAACTTAAATAATAGCTTCAGATAACTAAAGTACAAGTTTAGATAAAATGAAGCGCAATTTTGGGGCACTTAAAATATAGAACTTCAACGAATAGAGTACAATTTTAGATGAAATGAAATATAATTTTAAAAAATAAAAATACAATTTTAGATAAAATAAAGTACAATTTCAGAACACCTAAAGTATAAAATTTTAGCAATTTCAATATAATTTTTGATAATTAGTAGAACATTTGAAGCATAAAACTTAAATAATAGGTTCATATAACTGAAATACAAGTTTAGATAAAATGAAGAAGAATTTTGGAACACTTAAAATATAGAACTTCAATGAATAAAGTATAAGTTTAGGTAAAATGAAATATAAAATAAAGTATAATTTCAAAAAATAGAAGTACAATTTTAGATAAAGTGAAGTACAATTTCAAAATATTTGAAGTATAAAACCCTAGCAACTACAGTATAATTTTGGATAATAAATAAATAGAACATTTAAAGATAGAACTTCAAATAAAGTACAAAATTTGTGAAATGAAATATAATTTTAGATCAAAGAAGTACAATTCGAAAACACTTAAAGTATAAACTGCTAGCAATAGTAGTATAATTTTGGATAATCAATTAATCGAACACTTGAAGTATAAAACTCAAATAATAGAGTACAGTTTTACGTGCAATAAAGTATAATTTCAAATAACTGGAGTATAAATTTGTATAAAATGAAGTACAGTTTCAGAACTATTAAAGTATAAAAACCTTAACAACTGCAATATACTTTTGGATAATCAATAAATAGAACACTTGAAGTATAGAATTTCAATGAATATAGTACAAATTTTGGTAAAATGAAATATAGTTTCAGAAAATAAAAAGTACAATTTGAAAACACTTCAAGTATAAACAGTTAGAAATTGTAGTACAATTTTGGATAATCTATTAGTAGAACACTTAAAGTATAAAACTTACATAATAGAGTACAATTTTTGTGAGACGGAGTACAATTTTAATTGCAATGAAGTATAATATTGAACACTCCAAATAAAGAAAGATTTTCAAATAAATAAAGTATAATTTCATAATACTTCAAGTACAAAATTTTACAAACTGCAATAGAGTTTAGATTATATAGAAGTATTACATTAAAACATCACTGCTCTTCTTTGCACTGCGGCTTGATTCATCCTTTCGGTTTACTAGGATATCAACAATGTCTATTTTTAGTATCAAATGTAGTAAGACCATAGTTATGACATCATCGTCATCAGTCAAACTCAAGTACAATCTTTGATGTGGAGCTAAGTATTGCAAACTGAAGAGTTCGGCATTGATTTCATTCCATTTTCTTACGAGATTGATATACATGTCCATTAAAGTTATACTATCCTTAATTAACATTATGTGGAGCTAATTTTTGTAGTGGAGACTTCTCAATACTTGATTGAATACTCTAACTTTACTACTGGAAGACACTCAGCAGCAACTGAGAAGAAACTCAGAAGAAGAAGAAACCCGAAAATGATGAAAATAAAAAGAGAAGAAAATAATGCAGATATCGGGTTGGTGGTTGTTGACTCTGATGATTATTCCCGTTCCCGTTGTGGAGCTTATTACGTTTTTTCTTTTCTTTCTATTTCTAATAATGAAAATACATATGCTAGGGCTTACTATTTGCTAGTGTGGATAATGAAGAAGTGAAAAAAAATGAGTTAAAAATATTATACTTAAGGGCATTTTTATCAAATCAAATGAGTAAGGAGTGATCTCTAAAATTTGAACAAAACTAAGGAGCTTATTCTAAAGAAAATCAAGTGAGAACTAATCACAAAATAAGAAAGTGTTTTTGATAATTTTAAATAAGTTCCCCAAAATTAAATTATTCTTAGTTATCTCATTTATTTTCATTTCAATTTAAATCATATTTTTTTTATTTTTATATGTTTTTCTTATTATTTTTTCTCACTTTTTTTATATTTCTTATTTGTCTCTTCTTTCATCTACATTACATGGCCGCCGCCGCCGCCGCCATGCACAACGCCATTATTCCCGCCTATTATCCCACCTCCACACCAGCTGCATTAATACATGTAATATATAAATATGTCAACATAGACACATATATCTAAATATAAAAAATGATTTTTTTATATATAAATATATGGCGGTCGCCCAAGGCGGCCCGATGTAAATCTAAATATTGGGATGGAGATGAGCGGGACTGGGGAATTTGGTGGGGATGTTTTGGGTGGGTTTATATAATATATTACATTGTATAAAAAAATAGATATTATATATATACACACATATAAACACTTATATATGTATGTGAAGCCGGTTGCCATGGCAGCCGTGAGGGAATTGGTGATGGAGGTGGGGAACGGGTGGGATGAGGCGTGGTGGGGTTATAATATATTATATATGTTACATATTATATTATGTATAAATATAGTTGGCTGCCATGGCAGCTGTGAGGATGGCTGGGGTGGTTGAGGAGAACAGGAGGTGGGAGATTTGGTAGGAGTGGAGTGATGGGATTATAGTAATATATATGCATATAATTTTTATGAATTTATACATAATGTATTAATATATTTATATTATATATGTATATATTGATGTATTAATATATACATATCAATATAATACTTATTTTTTTATAATATTAAATATTATTTAAATTGAGCAGTTCATTTCTTCAAAAAATCCCATGATTGATGTAATAAAGATATAATGTTCATTTTAGAAATAAAAACATAAAACACTTGCACAAAGAGCGCATGCACCGCACCCCATCCACTGAGTATGTTTTTTGCATGATTTTTAAAAACAAAAGAAGGGATGCATGAATCTGTGAATTTTATTTTACTTTTTTACAGGAAATTTTATGCATATTTTCGATTATCCAAGGGGGTATTTACAGTTCTCCCAATGCAATATTATTTCCCTATTATTGTGCGTGCCTAGTTTCTTAATTTTTTGTCGGCACATTATATTAAGATAAAAAGTAACAATAACTTTAATACAAAACCTATTTTAAAAAAAAAAAGAAATAGTCTTTAATTGAACTAATAGATATTTCAAAGTTGACAATGAAGGTTAAATAAAAACAAAGCCCACCACCATTAAAAATAAGACAAGCAATCATATTTTCAACTGTCAAAATAACTTCAATATTCTGCTCACTTTCACTTCTGCAAACACTAAAAGATTGCAAAAATGATTCTATACCAAGGTAAAAAGAGGGTAGCCCACAATAACAAATATCTATGCAAATTTCAGAATCACAACAATTTTCTTCAGTTAATAAACTGAAACCACTTGACATTTGCTTCTACCAGAAATGGACCATACTATTGTAAATCAGAAAGAAAGATATCAATGTATAGTTCCAGAACAAACCCCACAATTTTACACACAATTAATTTATGTTCCTCCTCTCTTTTTTGGGTCAAATTTTACATCATCAATCTAAGAGAAAACCCAGAAAGTGAACAGACAACTAGCAAAATCAGTCAATGTTTGTAGCTCCAATCACTCAACTTACCCTTCTGAATTATGCCATTTTCATTCAAGTAGTCAACAAATTCATCTATCAGATACGGCCAAGCCCCTTCTGGATCATAGTTTGATAATGCTGGATCCACCGTCTGCATTTATACAATTTGGTGTATATATATATTATAGAATAGTCCACAATTAGATTAAAAAAAATCCAGGTGGAAGACAAAAATGCAAAATCTATAGGATACACTCCAAAATGCAAATCAATTTCTGGTAAAACAAATATTTCAAGAAGAGGTAAAGGCAGAATTCTAAATAGTTTGCATTCTTACTTACCCTTGCAAATTCCAGTAGCTGGGACCAGGTATCACGAGAAATTGCTTTGTTATGCCGCGTCTGAATCATCGAAAACAAGGGAGAAAAAAGTGTAACAGAGAGCTCTCATAAAGAATAGCATCAGCATGAATAATAACTACTTAAGAAATATTTGAGGTAGCATAATGAAGAATCCATTCTTTCAAACTATATCAAAATGGGAGATATTGTGCCCAGCCCACCTATAAGTTAAAAACCCAGGGTAGTTTCAATACCGCCTTTAAAACCTAGTTCCAACCATGAAAAATCCCCACTACAGACAACTAAATCATGTCATACACTCTCCTTAATTCTCTCAAATGCTTTCCAGAGAAGGGCATTCATCAACAAAGATAAAATTGCATTTTGTGTTTTACTCCAAAGATCTTGATCAATGTCCAAATTCCATGTCTACAATTGTATTATACAATCCACTTCTAATATTTTCCAAATTCTAACAAATTAATCTTTAGCATCAGATTAGAAATTTACATTTCATTCATTGTTCAGCAATTGGGTGTCTATGAGCAGATTGATGGTGCAAGATAATGACCCAATGCTGAGTTCTTGCATATTAGATTTAATTTCAAGGGCAAAAATTAGTTTTTTATTGTAATGAGTAATCTGAATACAAATAGAAAGTTCAGATAAATTTTGGTTCCACCTGCAAGAACTGGCACCAGTAATCGACTAATGGCCATTGCTTTTCTGCAAATAGCAATTGCCACATTCCAATAGCAGTATCCAGTGCCAGAGACTTCTGACCCTGAAATCAACAAAATATCAGCTAACTATTGCTTTGGGTAGAAAACACAAAAAGATTTAATACATGCAGCAATGTTGAAAAATTGATGAAGAATTTTGGTGGGTTGTGATAAGATATGAAAACCAGAAGATTAAGAGAAAGATTGGATGTGATTATATATAAGCATAAAGTATTACTATTGAGTTTATTTCTTTGAACAGGAATGCAGTATTAATTTCAGTTAAGGGGCCAATTTCAGGTGCTTATGCTATTGGAAATGTGAGGCTTGTATGATCTACATTTTTTGACAGAAAGAAAGAATTAGAGTGCTGAAAGTTGGAGAACGAAATCAATTACAAAAGTGGCACGAGGAGAGAAGAGCGAAGAAGAATGAGGAGCAAAGAGCAACCATCCATGAAGAGGTTGAAGCAGTTCCACATCAAACTATAAATTCTCAATAATAATACTCTGGGGAATTAAAATCACAAAAAGCAAGACTAAAGACTTCACCTACTCTAAGTAAGAAACACTAATTAATTAATCCTAAACCAATCTTTGACAAATGAGAAAGACATCCCAAATTAAGACTCAAACAAAATATATTGAAAAATTAGAAACTCAAATGCCTCAAGCTTAATACACTAGAAAAGACCAGGGTTCGTTCATAGTTTTTCAAGTTGTAAGAAAGCTTTGTGACAGGATTTGGTATGGTGTAACTGGATCTTCAACATCAAGTCATTGAATTTTCTCATTGTTAGGCAGACAATATTAGTTTCAAAATGTTGAACTAAATCTTTACTTCCCGAACAGAAACCAATTAGTTGTGATTAAACATCATCAATTTTAATTAAGAAAAATCATTAGCGCAATAGAGTAAAGAAAGTTACCTTCTCTTTCGCCCAGCCAAATGCAAAGTTATAGATCTCTCGGAACTTATCTGGACAAAATAGATCAAAACTATAGTTTAGCAACAGAAAATAGAAAATGTCTTATGATGTTTCTGATAGTTAACTTTCTCATATCATTATATTAAATTTTTAGCATGAGAACTGGTTCCTATATTAGAAATTTATATTTTGCAATGACTTCTATCTATAACAAAATTAAGGAAATGGCAGAAAATCATTAAGCATTCAGTATAACAATGAAGTAAAAGGATTTGAGGGAAAACCATGTATCGAAAGAAAACAATTTTGGAAATTGAATAACTTTTCTGACTAGAGAGAGGATTTCCATGGCATCACATACGTTCATCTTTCAGTTCAGAACGCATAAATGGTATTCTTTCTCTGAACTTCTCAAGTGAATCTATCCTGCCAAATATCATCAGGACAAAAAGTGCAATTCAGTATCAACCAAATACAAGAAAATGAAGCTTCTGAAACACTTGACCTATACTTACCCAAGAGATTGTAATCCACTAATAAACTCCTGCTTGGAGAATTCACACATGGTAGCGGCCTTCATATGCCATGAGAGCACCAACTACAGAACATACCATATCAAGATTATGTTGGTATCAAAAAGACAAACACAAGTCTAAAATGAAAATTTTCATCTGTTGTACAAAGTAATTATGTGTTAACATCCTTTTGGTTATAAATTCACAAGCGCGTCAGATTTGCATTAAAATTCATTTTTCCAAGCTATACTACCCTGACAAAAGTAGTATTCTTAGTATCAAGTACTGGAAGAATTTTAGCAATAATGCTCGTGTCGTTAGCATACCAATGAATCTTCTTAAGTCAATGCAAATGTTTTTCCAAGTCAACTATACTCATTCCTATAACCTGAGGGTGCTGGGAACAGAACCAAGTCATGGAGGTGAATTTATACTAGCCCAAAGACAAAAAACTGAAATGCTCTCAGCTCAAGCCTGAAAGCAGATAGTAAAGATGCAAGCTGACATGGTTTGGAAGCCTAAAAGAAAATCTCCACCACCAACTCAATTACTCAAGTTAACCAAAAAAAGCACGCAAATGGAAGAGCTCAATTCAACAAGTTGCATCAGCTCCGCTGATTGTCGCACCTGAAGTTATTAACATCCTTTGGCTGCATTTTATAGAGAAGCACTTGGCAGTTCAAACATAAATAAGATTCATGCAATATATATACATACCCAAGTAAAGAAACTTTTGTACTTGTCACCATGGTTGTAGGACTCCTCCAGTTACTTTTAACCTTTTATGATTAGGACTTGTTCTAATTGTTCTTTGGAGTCCTCCAGTAATACTTTATGTAGATATTATAAGTTCAAAAGACAATAACTGTGACTAACAAAATCACAAGTTCTTTTGACATCATCCCACAACTAGCAATCCTCCACCATATTTTCGTGATTGCAATCCATCATCCCTAAAGATATTTCTTGCGTTACCAGTCAAGCACATTTGATATCTGATTTGCGGTAAGAGGAGAAAGTAAAATAAGTAGCATCAATTGATGGACCCAAAACATAAAACCAAAAGGAGCTTACAAGCAACTCAACTATACTTCAGTTATTGATCAAGACATAACTCTAAGCAACACTACTTGTGGTTAAGGATGTAAACAGATATTAAATAGATCGAATGCACTGTTTTCATGTTCGTATCCAGCGGATATCGGTCGAATTCGGATATATTCATATTAGATTATAATTATTCAAATTTATTCATATTTTATTAAACTTATCCATATTCAAATTATTTTTTTATATTCATATTCAATGATAATTATTTAAATATCTATTTACAAATATCCAAATATATAAATATATAAACCTATAAAAAATACATATTTTAGTTAATAGAAGAAACTGTACAATTTCATTAAAAAGAAAGCAATCAAACAAATAGCATAATTTTTAATTCATAATTGACTTTATAATTGAATATTAATACCTATTAATAATAATAATAGTATTTAAGTATATTAATTATAACGTCAACAAACAATAATTGTGTTGATTAACTTTATTCTTCAATTTTTTCTCTAGATTACAATAATTTTTTAAATTTATTCTTTTTTTTTCCCAATTCTTCAATTATAATTTATATATATACATAAATAGATTATGATATTTTTATCAAAAAATATATATAATAAATTATTAATAAATATGTAATCAAAATGGATATTAAACGAATCGAATACACATCTACCATATCCGTATTCATTTATAATTGGATATCTACTAATCGAATCCGGATAACATTCACTTTAAATGAATACGGATAAATTTTGTATCAAAGGATACAAACACAAATGGTAAACGAATTTGCGAATATCCATTTACAGTCCTACTTGTGGCTAGCAACTTCAAATGTAACTTACCATGACAATATCTTGAGGATCAACCTGCCAAGATGAAAAAGGCCACATGTTATTCAAGCAATGGTACTCATATGGAAAAGATAATGGGATGTCAGAGTATGATCCACAATTCCATGTAATAGAAGCAAAGTCATCACCCAGTGCCTACAGTTCTGATTTTCCAAACTTAAATAACGCAACAGAACTGTGCTCAGTTTGATAAACATGCAGAATGTGCGAAAACCAATAAATGGATTCAATATTTGTTATCGGTCTTTTATGCTTTTTTACCAAATTGAATCCCTAATTTAACATGTGTGTGTGTGCGCGCACATATAGTGTTAATTAGATTAGTCATTTATTGGAGTGGCCAAACAACTCTCTCTTTCACAATTCACATTGCCACTCTGCCCCTGTTCCTCAATTCTCCAGTATCCCTCCACCCTCCTGTCCTCTTGCCATCTCCATTCTTCCAAATTTTCTCGCTTGACAATTCCTTTTTTTGCCTCGACTGAAATGGCACCATTGAAGGAAGAAAAAACTTGGGTGATCCTTTCCATTTATTTTGATTGCCCCACAAACTTCTGTGCTGTCTCAGTTATTGCAGCCATCATCTTCCAGCTATCCTTCAACTTTTATTGGCTTCACAGCTACATGAAAATTCCACATTGCGGGGCCTACAGCCGACGGCCACAGCAGATGTGCTACGTTCTTTTTCCTTCGTGTGTTTCTGCACTTTTTTCCCTTATTTTTTGGGGATATAGTATGGGTCATCTAAAGATTCGCCTATGGACATATGGGTGGTTTCATATTTTAATATCTATTTGTTGTTATTCTATTTTCACATTTATTTGATTCTCTTGCTTGGGCTTTGGCTCTTGCATTTATTTAGTTTTTCCAGACTTCCTATCCTATCTTGTACTGTTAATAGGTTGAATGAAATGTTCTCCTGGAATTGAAATTGGGAATGTGAATTTTTCTGTTTCTTTAATATTTTTATTTTTTGGAATTAGCAGAACCAAACCAGCAAAAAGAAATCGCTAATTGCCAAATAGAATCAAGAAACTCTTTGAACATACTAATTTAGTACACAAAGATATCAGGTACCTGAACTCTGTTTGGTACAGTATTATCATTGCACCCCACCCCCCCACCCCACCATTACAGACTAGTGTGCATAAGAGTGTAATTGCTAAATCTACCTGAAGGTCATTGCACAGGAGAGTGATTCCATCAACCAGAATCATATCAGCATAGGGATCTGCAGAATGTGACAGCCTGTAGTAAGTTTCTATATTCAAAACAGAAGAATTTGGATGGAAAACATGTTCGAGACAATCTTAATCTGCATATGAGATGCTTTCGCAACTGAAATGAACTTGCAACTAAGATGAATATAGCATGTGAAACCCCAAGTTCATATTGTCAAAAAAAAAAAACAAGTTCCGAGATAGAATTCCCTGCCATCCAATTTAGTCTTGAGGAGTTTCTGAACAGTTAACTTGCATCAATCTTGGAATCAACAGATCAAGGTATAAGGCGCTATGATTCAGAATCATTTTGGATTTATTAAAATTTTAAGAGCTCTATACTAACCATTTCATTTTAAATGAACTTGTAACACATTTTGCAACTGATTTCTTTTCTATTCCATCTCCACCTAAGCTACAAAATTAATGGAATTGAAAAGAGTCTAGAGAATATAACTACAACTTGTCTCTGGAACATTCACAGCACATTGAACAATCTGGTAAAGTTTAACTGTTTCCTTTTCAGATAGATTCACTCAGCATTTTCATGCCATGGAAACAGAAGGCATATAACACCATAACAAAGCTCATCATGGCAAATTTATAAATCAGAATTCAATTGATCAAGTTTTCAGATCTTCAGAAGGCACATACACCATGAAAGTACATATGATACCATATGGTAAAAAATTGAATCACAAAACACATAGTTGCTAGTTGCTGCATTTTCTAACTAAAATTTATTCATCAAGAGATTGCTTGAGAAAGGAAGAAGTGGTTGAACATGGTTAAATCAGAAAAGTATAAGATCTTCAATGCATAATGAATATTGCAAATCAAATCAAAAGATTTGCCTTTGTATCTATTGTAAAGCTCCTCCAAATGCCTTGAGTCAGCAACTGACTTAATCTGAGGATGACTGTAAAATATGTCAAATGCTCCTTCAAATTGCCAATCACTGGACTTCAGAGCTTGGATAGCAACTTTTTCACTGCATCCCAAAAAAAGGGAGGGTAAACCACGCAGATCACCATCCACAAGTTCGGACTACATCAGATCCAGCAAATAAAGGACCAAAGGATGAAACCCAACAATGAATGCCATAGCAAGGCGCTGCCAGAAGTCAAGTTCTCATAGCAAATACTAAGTTTTACTTAAGCTTTCAATGAGCATTAACCTTGATAAAAGTTTCATGACATCCTATAATTTAGATCCTTGTGCATAAAAAAGCAATGGGAAGAAAAATAATTAGACTTTAATCAGATCATATTATAGGATTTAGAGCCTTTTACCAATTGACTAAGCATGTAAGCATAAGATGGACAGAGTAAATATCCATGTTTTCAGAAAGGGACAATAAATTAAGCAAATGATCAGAAAAGGAGATATGTTAGATTTATGTAAACAAAAAAGAATTTCCACTTCCAAACCTCCACCTATATACATAGTAAACCGCACGAAATTTGATAATTTCAGAAAGGCACACAATCCTACTGTCAATACACAAGTATATCCACATCAAAAGAAAAAAAGATGAAACTAAACCCTACTGCAATTTCACAAATTGCTAGAAGAAAGCACAATAATATAACTGAGAACCATGTGTGTTCAATTGGTAAATCCACATGAACAAGAGCATATTTCAAATGGACACCTCATATTTAAACAAACTGGACAAAAGATCAAGTCTGAACACATAATTGAGTATTTAAGATACCTGGCCCCAGTAATTGACATGAATTGCTGCACTTTGTCACGTTGCCCTCTACCCAACTTGTTCTGTCATGCAAATAATACCTCAGGGTAATCAATTTCGCATAACACCAAAAGCAACCCAAAATGCTGATTCTTTTCAACTATTTGTTCTAAACAGCGATCTAAGGAATTAACTAGAGATTGCTAGTAAAGCAAACGGTAAAGTTACGGATACTAGAAATTCAACAATTACAAAGGTACTGCTTATAATAATGATAATAACAAAACTAATGACAGCAATAAGAAGCTTATTAGCTGGAAATTTCTGAACTTCATGAAAAATGAATCAAAACCACTAAAAATCCAACAAAAAAATATGCGGGAAACGACGGAAAATATCAGCACTGACCATATTGAAAATCGTAGAGAAAACCCTAATTTTCGAGATTTGATCCAATTATTAGAGATTGTGAGCTGAATCGCGAGTGGGAGAAGCTAGGGTTTCGATTAATCGCAAGATTTCCTCACTCTGAGTCGCCCACAGTCTCTCTTTTCTTCGTTTCGGTGGATGGATTCCTTCTGGTGTTTTTTCTAATGGCTGCACAATCAGCACAACCGCTCAACCTCGCGCATAGTAGACCCCACTGTTGTGCATTTACTTTTGTGCCCTCAATGTACTTCAGAGTTGCTTCTGGAGTGGGCTGAATGACTTGGACCCGGCCCATGATTTGGCCCGCATCTGAGTCCCATTCGAATTATTATTATTTTTTTCTCCTCTGGAATAATTACGTTTATATTAGGGGGTAAAGTTTTGATTATAACATTGTTGTATCTCAAATTCTATTATACCAGCAATCATGCACACCCGATGCGTATACATATTAATAGTAAAATCAATGTATATAAATAAATGCAATACATATTTAAAATTATAAGCAACTATTTACACGCAGTTTCTGTACGTATAAAATATTTTTGAAGAAAAATATTCTTATATTTATTATATTAAAAGTAAACAAGCATCACAAAAATGTATTTATAATTTGCATAATCGTGAAGATAACACTAACTTAAGGTAAAAATTTTACAATTCATTATTAAATTAAGGAAAAATCTAAAACTAATTAAAATAGGTAAATAGTGGTAGTTTTGGAATAAATTGTGGTTATTCGTACATACAAATTTTTATTGAATATTTAATAATTAAAAGGGAAAATTTGGTATATTAAAATTTAGTATCATGACTTCCATTTTAGACACAAAAATGCCTTCCTTTTTCTAATAATATAGATAAAATTAATAATAATAAAAAATGATTGTGTGTATATAAAGTGGTAGTAGTGTGATGGTAATTATTTATGTAGTCATAGGATTAAAAATAAAAGAAAATATTTTTAAAAAAATACGTAAAAATACATCAAAATGAGGGTATGGGCTTTATTAATAGTATAAATTATACTTTAGGTATGTTAAATTCAAAACCTTGGCAACTCTATGATATATCAGTACCATATTTAGTAAGTTTCTACTATATACACAGGGTCTTTTAATTACGTGTGTGATTTTAACTAAATTTTAATTTTTTTTAATTAAATTAAAAATCTCATTAACTATTGGTTATTAGATTTAATTTAATCTGCAATTATTTATTTCATTTAAAAAATTTAATTTCTAAAATTATTTTATATATTAAATCAAATCAATCTCTATTATCTATACTATTATAAAAGAGAATGCAATTTTGTCTAACAAATATAAGTTATTAATGACATTTATAAAATTTTCCCTTTAATTTTTCTCTCAAATAGACTTGGAAATACAATATTGAGAATTGAATTAATAATTCATATTTTAGAGGTAATTATGATACCAACTTTTAAATTACCAAAAATTACCAAATTTACCCTTCCCCTTACAAATAACTCCCATTATTTTTCTCTAACCATCTATGTATTAGAAAATCTTATTATTTATCCTACTGCTCTCAATATACATATAAAAAAAAAACTCTTATAGTTTCTCCCACAATCACTTATCTATATTTATACTTAATAAGGGTGAAAGTTGTATACAATTGAACTGGATTGGAATTTAGGTGGATCGCCCTACCAGGTCGAGTAAATGAGCTCCACGGATACTTGGGCTGAGTTCTGTAATTACTAGCAAACATCAAACTAGTCAAGGTGCCATCAGCTATGGCATTCCACAGTTCAAGTTAGTATAGTTCAACCGGATAATTGAGCAACAAAGTGAGGGCTTTTAGTATAAAATGACATACCTTGTGAAAGGCTGGCAATAAGATATTTATAACCTTCTCTGTGTGGATAATATATCTAAGATGCCCTTGGCATTCAAAAAGGATTTTTGTCCTTGCATAGGGGACATTAAGTCTTCTCCCATTTGTATAGTATTCTAGGTGGTTTCATCTCCAACTTTCATGGACAGAATAGTACATAGGTGGCGAACCTCCTGCCTGATGTGGCAAAATAGGCAGTACTAGGGTGGCATATGCCATTAATGCGGAGGCATGCAGCCTATCATGGCAATTAATGCTACAGAGGAGGGATTCTGGAATGAGTCAACCAACCTAGTCGATAAAGGGATCGATCAAAGAGATAGCTATGGACGTAGTAGACAATTGATGGTTCCTTGCCTCCACACTTTCTCATTGAGACCATTGAGCATCTACGTTCAACCTATGGCCTAATCGGAGGACATAAGCACTGCTTAGTGTGTTAGTAGGAAAAAGTATGAGAGGTCGAACGGGGTCAACCGTAGGATTGGGCTTTCGAAGTGAAACGGTCCTCGCGTATTGTTCTAAGCCTGATAATTATTGGGCTGGGCCAATTGAGCCATCTCATATCATGAATCCCCCCCCCTCACATCCCAATTCTGATCGAGGGATTCGACGAGGAAAAGTAGGAAGTAGTAAGTTAGCCTAATTGGCCTTTTGGGAGAAAGTGTTGCATTCGACAAGGGTTACCGAAGTTAATGAAGTTTTCAAGATCGACCAGAGTCCTCCAGAGTCAACCAAGGTTTGGTGCATTTAATACAGCAGTTACATTGCGCCGGATGGTAGCGATGCAATAATTATAGTTGTTTTAGTTACTGCGCTTAGGTGGTAATAAATAATAGCAATGAAAAAATTCATTTTCACTTTACAGCATTCTGGCAAGTTGATTGAGGTACACATAGCACTATCGATGAATTGTTTTCCGCATTAGAGCCTTTAAACATGTAAGTCCCATCTATCTATATCTTTCGATCATAACATATAAACATAATCCTGAGAGTGTTCAATAAAGGCTATAATGAGAGTAGTAGCAATGAAATGATGGGTCTAATCGAGTTAACCTCAAGGGTGAAGGTGACCTAACTAGCAGGTTTGATAGTTCTTTGACCAGTAGTTTGACCTCAAGTAGCTTTTGTGATGAGCGCATTATTATCGAGGATGAGGTTGGCCCTAGTCAAGAACCTATTCCTTGAGGTTGACTTTTCACACCAGACCATTATAGTGAGATAATGTCCAAGATTACGCCCATGGACCTCACTCTAATAAGTTAAAATTATTATGTTTCCCTAAAGTATAAACTGATCATGTCTGAGCCTTCTGATATGATGCATGACCTCCAAAGGGGTGCATAATCTTATTCGAGGAGGCTTTTAAATGTGGGCTTAGGTTTCCCATTGTTCAACCTATAGTGGACCTATTAAGATGTTTGCAAGTGTGTATAAGCTAAATGCTGCCAAATTGCTTTTTGACCATGTATAATTTTGTCGTTCTCATGTATATGCACAACTAGCCTGCCACCTTCACCAAATTCTTGAATCCTTTTCACCATTCAATCTCTTGAAAGTCGGGGAACACTGGGGAGTCGAGTTTATATTACCTCACAATTCACCTTCGATAAAAGTTTCTAGTTACCCCCATCTAGTCCTATGATCAGGACTGGAAAAAGTGTTACCTTTACATTAGAGGGCCAAAGGATTTTAACATTTTGATAGGGTGGTATAAGGGGTATATTGAGATGCCAGGGAACGAGACCTTGACCTATCCCAACAACTTTGTGCAACATTTAGTAGAGTTTGGACAGATGGAAGCCTCGCGTTATATCAAAGAGAGAAATTTGGTTCTTGCAGGTTTGTCACTTGCTGACTTATGATTACCTGCTAATGATCGATTAGGTAGAACCTTTAGTTTTTGTTTACAACAATATCTATTTTATCATTATGGTCGAGGCTAACTGTTTTTCGTTTCTTGCTTATACAAATCAAGAAAAAATAATGAATCAGACATGACCTCAAGCCATGACTGATGCTCAAAGGAATCAGGATTAATGCCAGGGGGTGGGTGGTCAACGAGAAGGTGGGGCACAAGCAGCCCAATAGTCGCATATATTATTACCTACATCGGCAATTTTGCTCGCTAAACCTCTAATTGCTGCGACCCCTAATTCTTTTCCACAACACAAGAGGTTGGCATCTGAGCAAGGTAGGCCTACCCCAAAAAGAGCAACTTGCAACAAAGGCAAGGGTCCCACCAGGTCGACAAGCCCATCAATAGGCTACAATATTTTTTGTCGAAGGGACAATGATAAGCTATTCCAACTGGTCGACCTTCTATCCCTCACTTCGGGATAGAGATGATCGTGCACAACTTCGTGTCTGTGCTCACAATGAGGTCAAGTGGCACATTGCCACTAAAGGTTATGATGGTTGGTCTATTCGCCTCAAACTAGCAAAACATAATGGAGATGATGCAAGGCATCATGCTAAGAGTGATGACTTACCACTAAAATATGGTATGTATCTAGTCGAGTATAGCATGAGAATTATGAGTTCGCTCTTTCTTTTCATTGTTCTATGCATTGAGGTTTTGAATATGCCAATCTAAATTCAATTACAGATGAGCCAGCTCGATTATCATTTACATAGGAGGTTAGAGCTCGCCTTCGAAAAGTGTGATAAGCTCTAGGGGAGCAGATTGAGGCATAAATGGCCAGGGCACAGGTTGAGTCTTCCCAAGCTCAAATTGAGTAGCTGACAAAGGAGCTGGAGAAAGCTCAAACACAATTTGAGGCTAAGGATGCCTAACTTATCACTACGGTCGTCGAGAAGAGCTCAACTGAGGAGTTGTTGAAGAAAATCCATATTGATGCTCAGACCCATTATGATTTTGGTCGAGCGCATGGTTATAATAGCACGCTCAACTTTGTACAGAGAGACTTCACCAAGATGCTGCCTGACGTCCAGAGAGAGGCAGTGTAGCAATTCATGTTAATGTCGGCTTTTTAGGATGCCAGTGTTGTCTTCTTGATTGATAATGCAAGAGATGCTTTCGAGAAGACACTCAAGCAACTAGAATTCCTAGGCTATACAATCCAGCCCTAAGGAGCGGCTAAACCATATGCTCAATAAGCAGCTAAGCATTTACCTTGATCCTGATGAGGCTACTCCTATTGAGGGAGCTAATCCTATTGAAGCTGCTATCATTAAGGTACCCATGGTCATGCCTCCCTATGTGGCTAAAGTCAAGGTCGTGATAATGAAATTTATCTTTGCCAATAACTTTGTATTTGATATCAGAGATGGCAAAGTTAATGTGGCTGAGTACTTCCCTTTAAGTGGGAATCCCTTTCTGGTTGACGAGACAAGCCCTGCATGACAAGTTTCAGAGGTTGAAGTTGATGGTCTAGAGGGTGAGCAGTAGTTGAGGAGGCAGTAGTGGTGATGATGGAAGGATCTAGGTTAAGTTAGGTCATCTGTATTTAGCTGGCCCATTTTTATGTTTACTTTTGCTCTTCTTCTTTTTTTGGAATTATAATAGTGAACATGTAATCAAAATTTTAACTAAGTGAATGAAATGGTGTTTTCATGCTCATTGATGTTGTTTTCCTTTTAACGCTTTCATTCTTGTCGAATGTTGATCGTTGATGAACATCAATTCAGTCTCAAATAACATAACCCAAAAAATAATGGAATTAAGAGCATGGAATTTATAGTTCATGGTTGATTCGAATCAACTAGCAAAAAATATTGGAATTAATCTAAGATATTCATCGACTTTTGGGTTGATTTTAAACTATTTTTGTTGCACCAAAATAAACACTTTTGATGAACCCAACATATTAACTTAACATTTCTTATAAGGTTGTCTCTGACTACATGGTCAAATTTTTGTATTTGTTATTTGAGCATATTTATTCATTTTGGTTTGAAGCCGTAATTTGTTGTAAGAATGATTTGGGGTTGACTTCAAGGTTGATAATAAATAACTAACTTGAAGCCATTACTCTAGTGGATTGCAGAGTTGACTAACTATGATCGATCAGCTTGTTTATTTATATGGGCTAAAAAGCCTTGATTTTGCGGCTTGAGGCCATTACTCTGGTCGAATACAGGGTCGACTATAAATGATCAGCTCATTTATTTATTTAAGCTAAAAAGCCTTGATTTTGCAGCTTGAGACCATTGCTCTGGCAGACAGCATGGTCAACTGGCTTTGAGAGAGATATCTTCTTTAGCTATATGAATAGATAATTATAGAAATACAAACGATTTCATTATCGTATGGCATTATAGTGGAGATTGATAGTCTCTTTGTACATAAAATTTCTTTAAATTTACTGCATTCCAAGGTCATGGAAGTTCATTGCCGTTGATGTTTGCAATTCGATATACATTGTATTTAGACAGCTTGATCATGGAATAGGGCCCATCCCATTTTTGGTAGAGTTTACCTATGTTCTTCAATACTTTCACTTTTTTGAGGGTGAGATCTCCAACTATAAAGCTACACGGTCGAACTCCTTTGTTGACATGTTCTGTTATCTTCAATCAGTATCGTTACATCGTGCTATAAGCTTCCTATCGCAACTCATCAATGGTTTCTAGGTTAAGTTCCTTTTTAGATATGTTTCTAATCAGATTAAAATGGATCACTCGAGCTATATGTTATATCAATTCAAATGGAATGACCACTTTTGAATCGTAGACCAAGCTATAGAGGCTGTGACCTGTAGCTATTCGAGGGGTTGTTCTATATACCCATAATATGCCTACGAGGTCATCTGTCTGATTCACTTTAATTCATTCTAGTTAAGCCTTAAGGTGGTCAAGGACTGTTATGTTTGTTACTTCGATTTGGCTGTTAGCCTAGGGGTTCCCCATTAAAGTAAAATGCAAGCAAATCCTCAATGCTTCACACCAATTCTTCATGTTCTTACTTTAAATTAGGTTTCATTATCTGAGATTAGGACCTTAGGGAAGTCACAACAGTAGATAATTTTATTTCAAATGAAACTCTTGATGGCCACATCAATTATTTTGGGAATTATCTCCGTCTCGGCCAACTTAGTAAAGTATTCGACTGCGACAATAATGAACTTTCTTTGACCTGATGTATTTGGTAAAAAACCAACTACATTGATCCCCCACTGGTCAAATGGCCACGTGACTTGCACATTTATCATTAACACCGCGGATTGGTGCGGTATATTCTAGTGGACTTGATAGGACGGACATCTTCTAGCGAAGTCAATGGTGTCTCTCAATAATGTGGGGCAGAAATAGCCGTATCGAATAATTTTATAGGCTAAGGAACATCCTCCAAAATGATTTCCACAAATGCTTGCATAAACTTCCTGTAAGACCTCACAGGCCTAGTCTGGGGTGAAGCACTTTAAAGGTGGTCTAGAGATCAACCTCTTGTAAAGTTGGCCATGCTTATCGAGGGCAAATTTAGCAGCTTGACCTTGAAGTCTACATGCTTCATTTCTGTCCTCAAGGACTATTCCCTAACTCAAGTAGAGTTTTATTGCATCTTGTTAGAAAGAAATGGCTTCCTAGATGCTCCTTACTAGATTCTGGTCGAGGGTGCATATAGTGGGTTTGTTTGTGACCAAAAATGTTATTGTTCTATCTCTAGTCCCTTTTGTTGAGCTTACAAACTTGGAAAGGGCATCAATTCCCTCGTTCTCTGATCGAGGTACTTGACTGAGGGTGAAATTTTGTAACAATTTTTGTAGTTTTTTCACCTTGGCCAGGTACTGACTCATCTTGGGTTCTTTAGCCTTGAAGTTTCTGTCGACCTACTCTGTAACTAGTTGGGAGTCAGTGATTGCCGCTCATTACTTGACTCCATGGTCTACTGCCATCCTTATGCCCATAAAGAGGGCTTCATATTCTGCCTAATTATTGGTAATTAGAAAGTCGAGTTTAACTACAAAATCATATTCCTTCAGCTTCATGAGTGGAGAGTAAAGTGAAATACCTATCCCACATCCCAAAGTGGTCACTGACCGATCAATGCGTAAAGTCTACATGAGAGAGCTGTGGTCATTTTAGTTAGGGAGGTTGAGTTTTTCGGCAATAAATTAACCAAAACCTATGTTTTTATGGCCATTAGGGATTAGAATGTCATGTTGAATTCCCCAAGTTTGACACCCATTTAATTAGTCTCCCCGATGCATGGGGTTTTAATAGGACTTACTTTAATGGTTGATTAATCAATATTATGATCTCGTGGGACTTGAAGTGTGGCTATAGCTTTTGGGCTACTACGACCAAGGCAAGGGCAAATTTCTTGATCTCAAGGTAGTTGTGCTCGGGACCCTATAGTGCCTTGATGCAATAATAAATAGGTTGATAGGTTTTATCCTTAGTCAAGATTAAAACTAAGCTAATTGAGGTTGTCGACATGGCTAGGTATAGGTGTTAAACCTCTTCGAGTATGGGTTTGGCAAATATAGGTGGTGAGAAGAGGTATTGCTTGAGTTCGAGCAGAGCTTAGTTGCACTACTCTATCTATTTTTTCATGTTTTTAAGTATCTTGAAGAAAGCTAGACTCGATCGGCTAATCGAGCAATGAACCTACTAAATGCTATGATTTTCCTAACCAGGTACTATATATCTCGAACTATTCAGGGCGGGATAATGTCCAATACTGCTTAGATTTTATGTGGATTTGCTTAGATACCCCTTTGACTAACTATGTAACCCAAAAACTTACCTTTTCAAACATCGAAAGTACACTTATTAGGGTTGAGTTTCATGTCGAATGCCCATAGTATCGAGAAGGTATAGTTGAAGTCGATTAGATGATCCTTAGCTTTCTCTGTCTTAATGATCATATCGTTGATGTAAACTTCCATAGACTCTCCGAACTCATTCTTGAACTTATAGTTGACTAGTCTCCGATAAGTTGCCCCTACATTCTTGAGCCTAAAAGGCATGACTAAGAAATAGTACAACCTATTGGGGATGATGAAAGAGGTCTTATCCTTATCCTTGGGTGCTATGAATATTTGATAATAGCCTTGAAAGGTATTCATCATACTTAGCAATTCACAACCAGCAGTAGAATCAACTAGCAAATCTATGTGAGGTGGAAATAAGGATCTTTGGGGAAAGCTTTATTCAAATCAGTAAAATCATATATGCCATTTCCTCTTATTCTTAGGGGTGAGTACAACATTCAAGAGAGATATTAAATTTTGACAATATATCCTACCTCTAAGAGTTTGTTGAACTTCTCTTCAATGATCTAACATCTTTCAACATTTAAAGTCCTCATCTTATACTTTATTAATTTGTGCGAAGGGTCCATATTAACATGATGAATAATAATGCTGGGGTTGATTCCCTAGAAGTCAGAAGTTTTTTATGCAAATATATCAATATTTTTATGAAAGAAATTGACCATATGACACTCTATGCAGTGGCCTATATCATTTCTAATCCTAGTAGTCTTGTTACCGTTTCCAAGTTCTAACTCAATCATTTTGAGCTCCCTGATGGACTCGATCTTGGTGTCCTCTAGCTTTCTTTTCTTGCTTACCTATCCCTCTTCAGGTTTCACTATAGGGGCATCCCCCCGAGGGCTTCAGTTGTAGTCAATTTCTCTACTTGCTAGACTTGACTAAAATGGTGTAATAGCGCCACGCTTCCTTGAAGTTACATAAAAGCTTGCCTGTGTTAGTTAGGGTTGGAAATTTAATTTTCATGTGATAGGTCGAGACGATAGCCCAGAAGTTGATCAGAGTTGGTCACCTAATAATGACATTGTAGGCAAATTGAGCGTCAATAACCAAGTAGTTTATCATTAGGGTTCTCCTGCGAGGGCTTCCCCAAATGATGTGGACAGGTTGATGGATTTCTTCGAGATAATTTCCAACCCCCTAAAACCAACCAGTGGTGTATGAACTAGCTTGAATTTCAACTGCCCCAAATTCATTTTTTTCAAGATCGATAAGAATATGATGTTCACAGAATTGCCGTTGTCGACCAAGACCTTCTTTACTTCAAATTTGGCTATCTCAACCGATACAACCATAGGGTAGTTCATCTTGTGTTCAACTCCTTTATTCTCAAGGTGGGCAAGGTCCGCATCAATGAATAAAATTAGCGTTGCACTAGTTGAGAGTTGGAAAACTATTTCAATCAGGGTAGACTTGGTTGATTCCAGTCATTGCTGGGTCTGCCTTCTAGCGGACTTCGAGTCCCCCCAGTAGGACCCCCTACAATCATATCAATAACTCTTCAAATGGGTTAGCGGGGATTCTAGGAAGGTTTCTTTCCTTTGTCCTTCTTTGTTGAGCTAACTGACTTTTTTCTATTGAGAGTCTAGTCAGTTTGGTTCCCTTCTTACCTGGCACTCTCATTAATATATCTTTTGAGATGACCTTGTCAAATCAGCCTCTCAATTTCATCATGCAAGTTGAAACAATCTTCAATGTCATGGCCATTTTGTTTATGAAAATGACAGCACTTCTTGGACTTCTTCATGGCCTCAGTCTCGATCGACTTCCTAGGTTTTTTCAGGAGGTTGTCATGTTGGATGGCGAACAACACCTCTTTCCTTTGGATATTAAGTAGAATGTAATCATGAAAGCGCTGGATGGGAGATCGATGACCTTTCCTATGCTGACGGACATCTTTTTTTCTTATTCTTTTTATTGTCAACCTCAGGATTACCATATTTAAGTCTGTTCATATCCTCTTAGATCATATATCTTTCTGCAAGGTTAAGCAGCTCTTTCATCAATCAAGATAGTTCACGCACCAATGCATTAGCACATTCCTTATGTCTAATGCCCAAGAAAAGCACATTGATCAGGAACTTGATTTAGGGGCTATTAATCTTCAACACTTCTATGTTGAACTTGGTGAAGAAAGCACGAAGGGATTTCCCCTTATTCTATTTAACTATATATATGTGGGTGTAGGGAAACTTCACCTTTCTTCGATTGGCAAACTGATGCAAGAATTTGTTATATAACTGGTCATATGAGTAGATTGATGCTAGCTCAAGCTTAACAAACCAGTCGAGTGTAATACCTAGGAAGGTGGTCACCAGCATCTTAACATGGATGTAATCGTCGTGCTTGTGCAACTGCATCATGTGCTCGAATTACATCAAATGCTCATTTAAGTCTGAAAAGCCATCATACTAAGGGAGTTTAATCAAGATGTTAGCATCCATGATGATGCGCTCAACAATAATCTCTTAGATGAACAGTGACTCCTTCTCATGGTGAAACCTTTGTGGTCCCTCGGGGTTGGGGTTCCTCTTAGTATTTCCCCTCAAGATCTCCTCTATACGCCTATTCAGCTACTAAACTTGGTAGGACACCTCCTCCCATTCCTCTTTATTAGCTTGGGACATATTTCTATTCATTTGAGGCCTCGAGCACTCGACCCTTTCATGTTGTTGGGCTCGAATGGGGCTAGCATTATAGTTAACTAAATCCACAACTTCTTCACGGGGAACGGGTCATGACATTTCCCTAGGGAAACATCTTAAGCTGATTTCATGCCTTGAGGGAGGTCTCTTAGACCCTGGTCGACCATGGTTCTCTCTAGGTAGTCTCTTCTCAAGGGGCGCTAGTTGAAGGGTAGCGTGAGCTACTAGCCCGGGTAGAGTGGCGTGCTGATTCAGAATAGCAGAAAGTTGGGCAAAAATTTGAGCAAATATCTACTCATTGATAAGTTGCATCAATTGAGGCATAGTCAGGATGACCACTAATTCCAATTAGGCGATAGGCCCTGGTACATCCAGTTCTTACTAAGATCAAGAAAGAGGAGTAGCTGATTTTCTATTCTCTTCTCTCTCTGCAGTGACTCGCCTAATGTTTACCATCTTTCGATTGTGGACTCTAGTTTTCCATATATGATGCCAAATGATAAAGGTGAAAGCTCTATATAACTGGATTGGGTTGGAATTTAGGGTGAATTAGCCTGCTAGGTCAAGTAAATGAGCTCCACAGATACTTGGGCTAAATCCGGCAATCACCAGTAAATGTCAGGCTAGCTAAGATTCCCTTGGCTATGGCACTCTGACACTCAAGTCAGTATAGTTCAACTAGATAATTGAGCAGCAAAGTGAGGGTTTTTAGTATAGAATGGCATACTTTGTGAGAGACTGGCAATAGGGTATTTATAGCCATCTTCAGGTGGATAATATGTCTAAAATGCTCTTAGCATTCAAAAAGGGTTCTTGTCCTTACATATGGGGCATTAGATCTTCTCCCATTTGTGTACTATTTCAGATGGCTTTATATCCAGCTTTCATGAACAGAATAGTACATAGGTGTCACGCCTCATGCCTGGCATGGCAAGATAGATAGTATTAGGGCAGTATGCACCATTAATGCGAAGGCATGTTGCTTGTCAAAGCATTTAATGCTGCAAAGAAGGGATTCAACAGTGAGTTGACCAACCTAGTCGACAAAAGGATCGATTAGAGGGGTAGCTTTGGATTTGGTAGATGATCGACGGTTCCCTACCTCCAAACTTCCTCATCAGGACTATCAAGCATCTACATTCGTCCCATGGCCTAGTCAAATGACATCAAAGCTACTTAGCATGTTGGTGGGAAAGAGTGTGAGAGGTCGAATAGAGTTAATCGTAGGATTGGGCTTTCAAAGTGAAATGGGTCTAGTGTACTGTTCCAAGGTTGATAAGTGTTGGGCTAAGCCAATTGAGTCATCTCATATCAATACTATTATAAAAGGGAAGGCAATTTCATCTCACAAAATGAAAGTTACTTTCTAGATTTTTACAAATTTATGCTTGAAACTTTTTGTTAGTTGGAAACATTAATGTAATCTAATGAGGTGAAATTGGAAATTACAATGCATTCATGGTAGTTCTTATACTATTTTTTTGTGTTCCAAATTTATCCTTGTACTCACTAGACAAGCTAATAGACCTGGCAAATGAGTATATATGGATAACTCAATGGCAGATAAGAATGGGCTAGGTAAATTTGTCTGTGGGTAAAATTACCTATTTTTTATTTGGTATGAGATAGTGGACCCATTACACTTGGGTAATGGGTAACTCACGGGTATCCTAATAAATTTTTATTTTTTTATATTTAAAGAAAAACTACTATTTATTTTTCAATTTACAAAATATCATTCAAATGTTAAAATTAATAAAAGAGGCTACAAATTTTAAATATTATATTGAACAAGTATTTTAAAGCATGTCAAATGTTTTAGTTTGAAAACTACAGCTCAAATATTTAAACATGTATTAAATTTAATTACATTTTGAAGTTTAAATTTAAATCTCATTATATGTCAAAAAAAATTTGAACTAAAAGTTTAAACACCACTCAAAGATTGTTGATCTCATTAACCAAAAAAGAAAAAAGAAAAAATTGTTGCACCCTCAAAAATAGTTGTAGAAATTAGAAAAAAAATATAAATATAAATATAAATGATTATTCACAATTTACCCGTGGTAGGGGTGGCAATTTGGGCGGGTTGGGTGGGTTTGCGTTGGTTTGAAGTGGGGGTATAATGTTAATTTACTCAATTCAACCAAATGACAACCTGAAAATGCTCAACCCTAACGCCACCTGATTCACATCAAGTTAGGTTTGGATTGACCTGATATTTATCAGATCGACTTACCAACCAAAACTCATCCAATCCAACAAGCCAACTGATTTAAAATAATTATTTCAAATATTTATTTTAATTTTTAGAATTTTTTTAGTATGTTTATTTTTTAGCTTTACCTATCTTAATTAATAATAAATTAAAGTAAGAGTAAGAAGTTCTCATCATAACTCCACATTAGCAGCTTTTTGAAAAAAAATTTAATTAAACCACATAACATATTGATTTTTAGAACTTTTTTTCTCTTTCATTTTCTAGCATTTATCGACATCATAAGACTATTGAAATTACAAAGTATTTTGTTTTTAAAAATAACATACCTTTTCAAGTTTTACTTATTTGCTCTTTTTAATTTTTGTATCTTTTGTGTCAATCATATCTCTTTTGACTTTGTAAAATGGCACTATTTTTAACTTTATATTGATTCAGTTAAGCAGTACATAAATTAATAAAAATGTACCATCAAGCAAATAAATAAAAGATTATTTTAATTATACACATAATTTATTATAAAAACTTGCTTGAGGTTTTTGAAAATTTTTTAACCTCTCAATAGAAAAAATTCTTATCATTTATACATGCAAAATCTTTCGCTGTGTATGGTCTAAGAAAAACTTCTTAGAAATTCAGTAGTTAAAGTAATAATTTATCAACTCTTTGTAGAACAATTTTTATGCCCACTTGGAGATCCAAAAATAACCATTAGAAGTAGTCTCAAATTATAATCATTCATCCTATATATTTGTGGAAATAAATAAAATAAAATAATGGCAAAATAGCAGTTTTGATATTGTTGAAGTTCAAAATTTTCAAGCTTTATTTGTTATTTTATATTTTTGCTCCTAAAAAATTTAAAGTTTATTTGTTTAATTCAAGTTGGGTTGAGCTGGTTCAGGTAAATTCAGGTTATTGTATGACCCAAAATTAAATTTTGGATTGTTTGTGTAATCAGAAATTCAACCCAACCCAATCATTTTTCTTCGAATTTTTATTTTTGTTGACCTTGTTAGACCTGAACCCCAAATAGGTTGACTCAAACCCAATTTTTTCATGTTGAACTCGTGTCAGGTTATCATGTCATGTTAGAAATTGCCACCTCTACTTGTGGGTACTTGAGGTTGGGCTAAAAAACATCAAGCAATTAGATGACAGGTTCTCACATTTTATTGGGTAGAGAGAATAAAGTCCATATTTTTTGGAATACCTGTAGATATGGATAAATTTTTGCTAGGTATAAACAAGCACAATAAAAATAGGATATAATTGTAAAACATCACTTGAAACCACAACCCATATCCCCAACTTTAGCTTCTCTGTGTCACTCAAATCTTCAAACCAAAACCTCTCTCCTTTTTTCATCAATTTATTCCAATTTTATTAGATTAATTTTTAATTGAGAAAAATGAAATGAAATTGTGGAATGTAAACGTCAATTTTTGTTCTGGATCTATGTTTGTTATTTGCTACATGATAATCAAAAGGAGGAAAATTTTTGAGGTATGTGTTCACCTTATTTAGAAATTGTATTTCTTCTTTCTATTGGGGACTCATCTAACTGTGTTTCTCATTTTTTTAATTTAATTATTTATTTGCACATTCAATAACTCACATTGATACAGAGGCTCATGCATGAATACAATTAAGATACATTTCAAACTTTTAAAAGCAATTCAAATATGTGTAAGTAATATGAGTTTATTATTATGTAAAGTCAGGGGATATAGATATGTATTTTACATGTCTATTTATCTAAATAATAATAAAGGGAAAGCATGCACAAAAAATTCTATAATAATCAAATTTATTTATATATGTGGGAACTGTGTGCGATGACTGTTAGTATACTCAAAAACACTAACTGTTTCTCCTACAGCCACCCATGTATTAAAATGTTTTTTATTATTTTTATTATATATTTGGTTTTCATTATTTTTTTAAAGTAATATAGTCTTTAAGATACACAATAAGGGCTCGTTTGCTTGCCATGATAGGATTGGATGTAATTAATAAATATAGGATTTATTATTTAGAAAATCCATCAATACTTTATTTGCTTGTTTAAATTATTAATTTGGATATCCTAATATTAATACAATTAGTTGTTTGGATGCTTAGAATTATAACTTATGATAAGTGTGAAATATCAATTGTATTCCAAATCTTATTATAATAATTGAATTATCTTCATTGAAAAAGTTAAATATATGTAGTGTTGTAATGAGTAAGTCTTCATATTTAGATTCTTTTCTCAAATAGTTTATAATTTATTATTACCTAAAAAAGAGTTTAATTTTATTTTGAAAAAGTAATTAACTTTCGAATTTTATAAATTCATACACGTATTTCGCAAATTAAATTATTTTATAATTGATATTTTTATGGATATTAGTTTCTAATTTTACAAAATAAATTCATATTAAGTGTGAATTTATATTTGAAAAATATTATTCATTTTTCAATTGACAAAAAAAGTTTAGTTATAAATCTTATTATCATGGATGAAATATTTTTATATAAACAATTTATATTTTTTAAATAATATTGTATAAAAGAATTTTATAACAATTAGTTTGATTGCGCAAATAATTTAATATTTTCTTAAAAATTCAGTTATATAAATCAAGTTTAAGTGATATATACATATTTATCAATTAAGTCTATATTTAGTTTATATATAAGGATGATTTCCTCATTTGATATATTAATCTCAATGTTTCTAATACCAGGATTATTAACACACCAAGAGGGTAGGATACATAATTCCTACCATTTCATTTCTATTGGTAGGAATTGCACTAAAAACTTTTGGGACCTAATTAAATGATTTCCTAAATAGTTGGGGTCAATCTGTAATTTTGGAAAAAGCTAAATCTACAAAAATAGAAAATTGCAATCTCACCCTTACCATTTCATTTCTTCACCATTGAATGGACTCTCTCTCTCTCTTTAGCAAACTCCTCCAACCATTATCTAAAACTCGAAACTAAATCGGCCATTACCTTCCTCTCATTCCTAGGACTTCTACAACCCCACATGCAGATGAAGATCGTTGGTGAACAACGATGAAATTGAGGTTCGAAGTTGACCCACGGCATAGCTTGGCAAGACCTGGTCTCCGACGGCCGTTTGACAAGACCAAAGGTTAGGTCTTGTAGCTTTCGAGCTCAGGAACACAATGGTACCATCAATTGCAAGAGATAGCCACCGGACGCAACGGAATTGACGATTGAAGGTGCGGCGGAGCTAGGTGGTGGGTTTTGATTTTTGGTGAAATTGAAGCTCAATTTGGCATCAAAATCACAAATTGAGTTGGGGTTGAGTTCCTTGAGCTGAGGCGCATCAAACGATAGTGATGTTGAACTTTCAGGCGGTGGTGGTGCGGCGACAGTCAGGAGACAGAATCTTTATCTCGCTGCCAAGAATACACGCACGCAAATGGGTCGTTGAAATTCCAGCTCATTTGTGAGATATTGGCATAAAATGTGATTATTATCTATGTAATTACATATGTGATATACATATTTCAATCATTGCCAAATCTTATATTATCATATATTATGATAGAAATAATTGATCAAAACACCCATGCATAAAATATAACAACTTGTATCAATTAAATGAGCCTAGTGAATTCAAAAAGGTATTATTTCATGTGAACTAAAGGTTATATAGCATACAAAGTGTAGAAAATTCTATTTTTCTATAACCATGACTTAATCAACAAAAGCTTAGATTTTTATTGATAACTGGATTATAATCAATATCCAGTATCATTATGGAATTATATATATAAGTGAACCCCATATATATCTATATACCCGATACTAATAGCATGTTTAGGGCAGTAACATTGAATCAAACCTTAGCCAAGTATCAGTAGGATAATTACTCAAATTTAGGCTATTATGGGTAGGATTCTGAGTATTAGTGATCGATAGGGTTGAACATGAATTTTGATTTAAGGTTACTCTTTTGAATAGATGACAGATGATTTAACCATAATGACCAGTAGAGTTTGACTGCATCGCTAACGTGATTAAGGTAAGGATCCATCGACTTGGTAATTCTTTGAATAAAATAATGTTATTGTGATCGAACCCTATGAGGTTCAATTGATCTAAAACCTGTATTCACTATCGTTATTGTTATCGATTGACTACCGAACCCTATGAGGTTTTACTACTTGATATCTAATCTAATTATTGTTATTGTTGTTTCATGAACCCCATGAGGTTCTATTATTTATCTATCTTTCATTAAATATCATTATCTATCATTAATTGCTGAGCTTTTGAATAGTACCATTGTCTAATGTGTATTGAAACCATATGGATCAACTGCTTATCTCTATTCTAGTACCATGAACAATTTTGTATCTCATATGTTATCATATCGACTGAACTGTATCCTATACTGTTGTTAGCCGTGTTGGCTTGCCTTAATGGATTATGTCTGTCATTATCTTCCGTATCAGTTTTACTAAAACTGTACCATAAAACCTATTGTTCTACCATGTTGGCATTTGATTGATTGATTGATCGAACTGAAAAGCATATTTATAGGAGAACTATTAGCCGAGTGCCTTGCCAAGCTGTTACACTTGAGCTACTATTAATGCCAAGCTATCTTGCTTAAGCTACTATAATCGCCAAGCTATCATGCTTGAGCTACTAAACTGATTGTTACTCTAGTGAACTGATTTGTTATTGTACTGTTACGGAGGTATAAGAATGTTTAGATATGCATGATATATTTGATTTATTAACTAGCATATGTGATTGGGTTTGCTATCCTTGTACTTGTATTCTGCTCATGGAGCAATAAGGCTAAAGTGGTATCCTAGTCTAGATCAGACTAATGTCCTGGGCAAATGAGCCACATTTATGCCTCCCAACTACGATCGATTGAGATGTCTCTAAACCTCCCGAGTAGGATCGATTGAGATGAACAGGCCATTGAGCCAACATTCACAACTTCCGACCTAGCATTTGCTAGTAACTTAATTTTCTTTATTATTTTCTTTTGGCATTGACTTGTCACCCTCATGCTAAACTATTATTGATCGATATCTATGGACCTTGATTTCCAATTGGTCGTGCATTACTTTACATTATCCTCACTGAGTTCTTATGACTCACCCTTGTGTATTACTCATCTTTATTCAAACATGTATAAGATATGAGGATATAAGGACTGACAACCTGGTAGAGGTGAATTATATTGGAGCCTATTTATGTATATGTATATATATAACTATGCTTTGGGATATTTTGTCTAGAGATGTTGTGATATGTCATGACTACTAATATATTGGTGGTTTGTATGTATGAATTATGGTACTAGTGACAACATTTTTGTTTGAATGCTACTGAACTTTTTATTATGGTATTTAGCATTTTGATATAGCTTCCGCATTTGAATTAAAGCATGTTGTAAGGCTGTGATGTTGTTGATGTTATTGTTGAAATTTTGTGAAATATTTTATGGGCATATTGATTTTTATTGATGCATGCTTAAGGAAAGGACTGGAATACTACCTCAACTTAGGTGTTATCTCGAGATGAGGCGCTACACTGTTAATCTAATTAATATGATGATTGTATTGTATATACAAAATATCTTTTATTTGAAGTTCAAAATATACTAAAGTTTCCTAATCACTAGGGCTTGTTCTAGCATAATATAACCAAGCATGCACATGATTTTCTCTCAAAATAAATACACAAAATGTCCAGATTATCCCTATAATTAAAATAACAAAAACCCAAAAACCACACACATTTACATATATATATACATTTACATACACAATATTTTATTACTATTATCATAATAAAAAAAATATTACTAAAATCCATTTACAGTCGCAAAATCCAACCACAAAATATTGATTTAACTATTATAGTAGAATTTGTCTCATTCTAAAATATAAATATACACACCAAAATTTTCCAAAATAATTTTCTAATTATTCCCAAAACATAAATAAATTTATATCATATTCCCTAATACAAATTTTACATTTCCCAACGCTACTCCCAAACTCATTATTCTAAAATATATAATCTAAAACATATAATTTATATCCACACATTACCTACAATTCTTTGATTCAATAAGACTTTCCTAATGGCTAGCTTTAGGCGTACCTCATTCTTGACAAAGAAATTTACTTTTTACTGCCGTCAAAACAGGCTATGTTAAACTATTTTATTAGTAATTAACTTACTTTTATTGATGCTCTTGAATTTATCAAATTTAATTTAAAATGTCAATAATCATTCAATTAATATTATAGTATTTATGTTTTCAATAATTAAGTGTTATTAAATAATTATTTTATTTTCAAATACATTCAACATTAGGGAAATTTATTTATAATCGAAATTTTACGATAAACTTAAACTATATTACTAAATTTTTTAATTAATTTTCATTTTTACATACCTATTCATTGATTGTAAAGCTTATTCTATTTGCCCAGAATTTATATGAACACCCATCGTTCAAATACCAAAAAGAACTCAAAAATCCTTTAAATTTCTTAAACAAAAAGTTCAAATATGTGGAAAAGAAAAATGAAAATAACAAATAAATGGAACATGGATGAAATTAATAGTTTGTGGATATAGTATATTCTTATATCCTTTTTTTTGCGTTCTAATATTGATAATTAAAAGTTGTATGCTTTCAATTTTTATAATCAATAATTTGACAAAAAATAGTCACACAATAAACTCGGGTCTCAAATTTTTTATTTATACTAGCTATAATTGCACGTGATTCTCATGCACATAAAATATTTTTTGAGCAATATATGTTATTTGTACAATTAAAAGTATCATGTTTCTCATATTCAAAATAAATTGAATATCATTAGTAGATATGATCATAGGATTGGATTGATGATAAAATAGAATCATGGGCCGTGAACAGTGATTTGATTGATGACAAAGAAAGAGAATTTTTGGTTTATATATTCATAGATATCAATAATAATTGCAATCATAAGAAAAATTCTTATTGTATACCTTAAAAACTATATAATTTTAAGAAATTAATAAAAATCAAATATATCATAAAAATAATAAAAAATTTTAATACATGGATGACTGTAGGAGAAACAATTGATGTTTTTTAGTACACTGGTAGTCATCGCACGCGGTTTTCACACACAAATAAATTTGATTACTCTAGAAATTTTTTGTGCATGCTTCTCCTTCGCTATTATTTAGATAAACTAGCATGTAAATTACATATCTATATTCCCTAACTTTACATAATAATAAACCCATATTATTTGCACATATTTATTCAAATTGCTTTTAAAAGTTTGAAATGTATCTTAATTGTATTCATGCAAGAGCCTGCGTTTCAGTGTGAGTTAATAATGAATGTACAAATAAAAAATTAAGTGAAACAAAAAAAATGAGAAACACAGTTAATTTAGGCGAGTCTCCAATAAAATGAAGAAATACAATTTTTAAATAAAGTGATCACCTACCTCAAAATTTTTCCTCCTTTTGATTATCCCGTGAGCAAATAACAAACATAGATCCACAAAGAAATTTGCATTTACCTTCCACAAATTCACTTCATTTTTCTCAATTAAAAATTAATCTAATAAAATCGAAATAAGTTGATGAAAACAGTAGAGAGGTTTTGGTTTGAAGATTTGAGTAACACAGACAAAAAGAAATGTGGGGACATGGGTTGTGGTTTCAAGTCACGTTCTACAATTATATCCTATTTTCATTGTGCTTGTCTAGTGAGTATAAGGATAAATTTGGAACATAAAAATAATGGTATGAGAACTAGCATAATGCATTGTGATTTCCAATTTCACCCATCAGATTACATTAAGCTCTATTCTCTTGTGTTTTGGGCGTTTTCTAAAAAATATTTTGAGAGAATAGGGTATTTGGAGAAAGTTTTGAAGAATGTGTCAAAAGTTTCTTTTTGTTTTGGGAAAAGAGGGAAAATGAATTAAAAATGAGCCGTTTGTTTTTTTGTGTTTTGTCAAAAAATTTCTCCAATTACTTTATGTTTGTATGATAAAAGTGATATGTAGGGTAGGACAGGGTAGGTATGTTACATTTTGATATTGTTTGAGAGGAATTTTTTTAGTAGAAAATTTTTGTATTTTGAGAGAATAATTGGAGAATGTGTACATTTTTTTGGCTTATTTTGAAAGTTGAAAAATATTGTGGGAAAAGGGAGGATAACAATCCGTTAGTGTTTCCAACTAACAAAAAGTTTCAAGGATAAATTAGTAAAAATCTGGAAAGTTACTTTCATTTGTGAGATAAAATTACCTTTCCTTTTACAATAGTATATATACAATTATATCCTACTTTCATTGTGCTTGTCTAGTGAGTATCTATACTATTATAAAAAGGAAGGCTTTTTACACTCACACATGGAAGTTATTTCAATATTTTTGTCACTTTTTCAACTTTTACCCTTTAAAAGGCATTCAAATAATAAAAAGATTTATTGTAATAATCAAATATTGCCAAAGGTAGAAATGACAATAATTTCAAATTGCGTAGTTCTCATACCAAATTTTGAACATCCAAATTTGCACACAAGATGTAATATTAATATCCAACAAAATTTTGGTCATAATTATAATTGAATTGAAAGTTGGACAAGTCACATTCGAATTTTTCAGTATTAAGAGTGGGTTCTTCACTTCTTCATGCAAATGACACTTCAATTCCATGTTTTTTAAAGTACAAATATTCAATTATTCAACTTTTGTTTTTATTCAATAGGTTGAAGGACTTATATAATATTAATTTTTGAGTTTAAATAATTTGTGAGTTTAAATAATTCTCATTTATTTAATTTTTAAGTTTAAATATTTCTCATTTATTTGTCATTGAAATTACTATTTGCTTTATATATATTTTAATTTTTTACTGTCAATTTCATAAAATTTTGTTAGAATGAAAATCAATATTGTATATTATACAATGTGATTTATATTGTATATATTCAACAATACTATTTTAAAAATTAATTTTTTATTATATAATTGCTAAAATATATTTAAACACATAGGGATGGTATGCTTTGACTGCTAGTAAGGATAAATTTGGAATATAAAAAATGGTATGAGAACTACCATGAATATATTGTAATTTTCAATTTCAACCATCAGATTACGTTAATGTTTCCAACTAACAAAAAGCTTTAAGTATAAATTTGTAAAAATCTGAAAAGTAACTTCTATTTGTAAGATAAAATGATCTTTCTTTTTATAATAGTATAGATATAGATAAGTGATTGTAGGAGAAACTATAAGGGCAAGTTTGGTTGGATTTTGAATATATCCTTTGATAATTTATCTCATGATAAGTTGTTTGAAGATTAACTATTGTAGTATTATTTGGTCTGCATGATTGTTTGTAAATATGCCTACGTGATTGTTGTTTGTTTGGAGGTATAATAATCCTTTCAATTTTATTATTTCATGAAATGACCATGCTATTCTTTAACTTAAAAAAAACACAAACAATTCTTTCTCTTCTCTTTTTCAACACGAACAACATGTGCAATGAATAGTTGCGGAGACAAGTTCACTTTTTTCGAATTGTTTTCCTTCCCTATTTTTTTTTATTTAATCACTTCCCAATGTTTAAGAAGGAATCTAAGTGATATGAGATAACCTAGTAGGTCCAACAAGCCCAACATCAAGTGAGATGGCCGAGGCGGCCCAACATCAGTCTGTTTGGTCGATCGGTATCGACCTCACTTGGTAGGGTCCGCAGTCGACCCGCATCGAACTCAGAACTACTCCAGATGTTCCAATAGTCAGGTCTAGTCGACATGTATCGACCTCAAGATTCACTCCGACGTTAACTCAGATCTCCGCCGTATTTGTTAGTTTAGCAGGCTGCATGCCTCCACATTAATGATGCGTAACAACCGGTACAACCGCTGCCACCAACTCTGCCAACCCTGCCACCACCTTTGGCAGAGAGGCGCCTCCAAAGCTACTGTTCATTCGGGAAAACAAGAGATTTAGCCACTTGGAACAATACTGGAATTTGAACATGGAATGACTACCAACCCCTTGGCAAAGACAAAAGTCAGTACACTTGATAAGGGCACTAGGGTCAAATCACGCCCGGAGAAGGCTATAAATACTTCAGACTCAACTACACTCAAAGTAATGCCCAATACGCTATAAGCCTTTTACACTTTCTGTATTCTATTCAATCTTCATATCTCGACCAAAACTAACTTGAGCGTCGGAGTGCCTTAGTCGGGGGCACCTCAACTAGTTTGACGTGTGTTGTGGTTGCAGATCTCAAACCATGAGAGATATATAGCTTTGAGTACTCAACCTCCTAGGTCGAATATACTCCAAACACTACCATTTCACTATACACGACTTTCAGCCGCATCACTAAGCCATAATTTCTAATCTATTTTTATAATTTTTCAAAAATGTTAATTCATAAAATTAATAAATTAGAATAAAAATAATTTTTTCACTATGTGTAAATATAACTTTTGGCTTAGTTTAATAATTTTTCAATATTAATAGTTTGACTTTTTTTTCCAATTTTTCAAAATTACTAATTTAGAATAAATTAAAATATTTTAATATTGATATGGGATAATCCAGTAGGCCCAACTGGCCCAGCTTCAAATGAGACAACTAATGAGACTTAACATGATACGAGATAATTCAGTGGACCCAACAAGTCCAGCTTCAAACGAGACAGCCTATGAATAAATTAGAATAAAAATTAAGCCGTCTACAGTGACTATGAATGCGGATTGCAATCCTCAATATAGACAATAATATGACATTATCGATCTCAATTTAATCTCTAATTTTCTAATAATCACTACTAACTAGTGTGTGGTATCAAACACCACTTCAACACAACAACAATTTGCATCTAGTGTTCCTCACCAAGTATAATTCTTAAAGAGAAGAAATACCTATAAAAACATAACAATGACAGGAAAAATATGTATTGGTTAGAAAATGACGTTAAATTTTTAATTATCCACTACTATGTTGATCAGAGGTAAATTATCCACTACTATATGGGCCTTTTTGAGTCGAAGTATTTAATATTGTTATTAATTTCAAAATATATGGCCAGGTAGACAATTCTCTATTTCATGAAGACAAAATGATTTCTCCTAAATAAATAAAATAAAAGTTGTTTAGTACTGGTAGATATCTATTTAACTAAACTAACAAAAGTAATTTCAAATGCACAGATGCTAATGCAAAGGTCTTTAAATATTTTTCCTAGGTTGACCGAAATAAAGAAAAGAATCAACAGTACAGAATTTAACACAAAAATTAAATTAAATATATATTTTTGTCTGTTCACATGCCATATAAAATACATTTGCCTAAAATCCCAAAACAAAACTAATCCCACGAAGATCCGGCACTAGGGAGAAACACCAAATCTGATCCCACAAATCACCCAATAAGTATCTACCACGTGTAACTCATGCATCCAATGTCCTAGACCAGCGCATACGCCGTAATTCCCTCAAACTCCCATGCACATATCAAGGGTAAAAAAAGGTAAACAAACTCTACTTCGGGGGTAGTTTTAATCTCTCCACAACAAAAGCCATTGCGAATTTTTCCAAATTCGCCAGAAGGAGTGAGCAAAATCAAAAAGATGGACAGCGCCGCTGCCGAAAGCCGTACAGAATTGCTTGGTTCGGCTGAGACTGGAGGCGAACAGTCAACCTGGAGACTTAACATAAATGAGTTCCAGTTGCCGAAGAGCGGCTCCGATAATCGTCACCAGCCGTTCAGTTTCAGACGCTTCTTTTGTTGCAGTAAAAGTATGTCTGTCCTTTATGCTTGTATATATGTGTACGTGTGTAGATGTACTGTGTTATTGGCGGTTTCTAATTTTTAATACGATTAATATCGAATTCTTCAGAATTGGAGTGGATTTTTGTTTGAACTCGTGATGTTATGCTGTGGTTTACATATTAGGAGAAGAGTATTTTAAATTGGGAATTGAAGTTTATTTGGAGAATCCATGGAGGACGATAATTTTCTGAATTTGCTATAAATAGTGAAGGATCTAATATCGTATATTTTGAGTGTATGTTGTGTTGAAGTTGAACACTTTTGTGGCAACCACAGCGAAAAAGTACGGTGTTTATTATTGATTATCAGAGATAAAGCACAATTACATGCCTTGTGATTTTCTCTGTTCGTGGTCTTGTATAGCTTGATGAATTTATTTTGCATTTAGAGTAATATTACGATTCCACGGATTGCCTTATGCATTATAGTTATTGCAGTTCTTTGTTCTCCACATATGAGGTTTTCATTGAGAAAAAGAAGAAAATTGGAAATTTGTTAAAAGCGGTCCACAGAGGAAGTTTTGTTAATCAGTTGGATATATCAGAGCATGGAGCAAAAAAATTACCGTCTTGTAAAAATGATGACATATTATGCGCCCAAATTTGCATCTTTTCAGTACAATAATATTTGAAGGATTCCTTTTAGTTAGAAAATGGTTTATTCTGTAGGCTCGTCTTCCCTTTTTAACATGATGTATTGTGTGCTGCTAAGCATCTGCACGTATATCCAATTTGCGTCTTGTCTGGTTCCTGGTTTATAAATCTATTTGTTTCTTCTGAAATTCATACAATGTTGCTTGATGATTATACATCTCTCTTCTTTTTATTTTGTTTTAAGGGAAACATAGAAGCATTGCTGAATATTACAAAAAGCAGGAGTCACTCCTTGAAGGATTTAATGAAATGGAGACAATTCACGAATCTGGTCTCTTGCCAAATACTCTTACAGAGGTTGGTTTTGAGCTTAGTGATTATCTTTTTGTCTTTTGTAAAGAGAAAGGAAATTTATCATGAAATCTTATCATGAATCGGACTGCTATATTCATGATAACATTATGTGATGTATGAAATCTGATGTTAGGTATATTTCATTTTATTACCCTAATTGGCTTCAGTGACTGAAATATCATGTTAATCATCTCAAGGCCTGTGGAGTTAGCACATGTCCTGTTGGTCGAAACTTCTAGATTTTTGTTGGAAAAAATTTATAAGCTGTAATTATCCGGTAAAAAACGAAGAAAATGTGTTATGTAGACTGACATGCTTGGAGGTTATTACTCCTTTTCCTAATTCTTTTTTGTTTGATCTCAAGTCTCAACAGTATGCTAAAAGACAGCTTGAGGTTATAATAGACATGGTTGTGTGATCTTCTTTTTGTCCTGCTCAAATATCTTTCAGGATGAGATGAAACAGCTAGCCAGGAGAGAAAGGATGGCTGTTAATGTGTCAAATATAGCTAATTTCGTCCTTTTTGTGGCAAAAGTTTATGCTTCATACGAGAGCAGATCTATGGCTGTGATCGCATCAACTTTGGATTCTTTCCTAGACCTGCTCTCTGGGCTGATCCTGTGGTTTACTTCCCATGCCATGAAAAGTCCAAACCAGTACCGCTACCCAATTGGAAAGAAAAGGATGCAACCAGTAGTAAGTCTTCCCACTATCTTCTTCTCTTACAAATAGCTAAACTTCTTACAAGGGTCACTCAATTATATTTATGGCAATCTACATAAGAGTTTGGCTTTATAAAAAAGCGGCCAGGAGACAAAATTGGCTATGTGCATTGATATGCAATATGCCTCCTTGCTATTTTTTTTTTCCCTTCTTTTGATCAAGAGTTACGGTTATGTTACCTGGGAAATGGAACAATGTTGAAGTATTTAATCTTCCAGTTTGGGAGTCAATACGTGTAATAGTTCATAGAAGGAAGTGTTTAGCATAAATTGTCTTCTTTCATTAAATACATTCTTTGCAGGGAATTGTTGTTTTTGCATCTGTAATGGCAACTCTGGGTCTTCAAATAATATTGGAGTCTGTCCGCCAACTTATTTCTAAGGTATTTAATCTTTATTTTAGTTATGTATTACCCAGGAAAGCAATCATATACATGCCGGTTATTCGATATGTAGTTGCTTGTGCTAAATGCTGCAGTAATATTTTATTTCTTTGTTTCTTGTGGACAGTCTGGTCCAGATAGGGACCATGAGAAGGAGACGTGGATGATTGGGATCATGGTGTCTGTAACTGTAGTGAAGTTTCTGCTTATGCTTTATTGCCGCAGATTTAAAAATGAAATTGTTAGAGCCTATGCGCAAGATCATTTCTTTGATGTCATTACCAATTCAGTTGGACTAATAACAGCTGTTTTAGCCGTTCGATACTACTGGTGGATTGATCCTGCTGGTGCCATTATTGTGAGTATCCAACATATTCCATGATTGGCGACTTGTTTGTTCACTTCCTTCTCTTTTGACAGCATCTCTTTCTGTGTTACAGATAGCAATATATACTATCAACACCTGGGCAAAGACAGTTTTTCAAAACGTGTTGTCGCTGATTGGAAGAACCGCTCCACCAGATTTTCTAGCAAAACTGACCTATCTCATATGGAACCATCATAAAGAGATCAAGCATATTGACACCGTCAGAGCATATACTTTTGGGGCTCATTACTTTGTGGAGGTCGACATTGTGCTGCCAGAGGATATGCAGTTGATCGAAGCCCATAATATTGGTGAAACGTTGCAAGAAAAGCTCGAGAAACTTCCTGAGGTTGAGAGAGCTTTTGTTCACATAGACTTCGAGTTCACTCATAGACCAGAACACAAAAGCAAAGTATGATCTGCCATGAACTATGGACGCAGCTAATCCCATGATTGTCTCTCTTTTTTCATTTGGTTCTCGAGATTTACATCATCTCTCTCGTCATCTCCTTTTCTTTTAAAGCCCTTTTGGCACGAGGGACGGATGCAGCTAATCTAGGAGCTGCATTATGGGAATGCTTCTCTTTTTTATTTTAGATCTCAAGATTTACATTAGAGCCCTTTCAGCTACATTTTTAGACATTATTATTTTGTATGAAATTATGGTAGATGGTAGCATTTAATGCAGAAACAGTGATGCATCAAATTCATCCAGTTTCATGCTACTTGATTCTTGAATGCATCTGATGATTCTCAATCAGTATAGGACAAGTTGAGTTGTTAAGATCTATGAGCCAATGGCATTATGTTTGCATGCTGGTATTTATCTTTTATTCCCATCTTATAAATAAATATCAAATATGTAAAATATTTCTCTAAATAAATATCAGAATGTAAATTGTATATAATTGTATGTACATGTGATATAAAATATGCAATGAAACTTAAATTAAAATAAAAATTTCAAAGTTAAGAGCTATTATGAGTTAAAAAGTGGCCGAAATCCTCTTCATTGTGCCGACTCCCATTAAAAATTTTTCATGGTGAATGATCACACAAAAAATTACCATTGTTTGAGGTCACACAAAAAGATTTTTCATGGTGAGTTTTATCTAATATAATAGCTATCAAATTAATGAGAGTTTAACAAAATTATTATACTTTTCCATGTAATCTGAGAAAGTAGAAAAAAAATACATGAATATGGTCTTGAGACGTGTTGAATTACATAT
>JACGDI010003151.1:1209572-1249441 GCA_014898725.1 Jacaranda copaia
CTAAAAAAGAAAATCAAAATGACTATAAATAAATTACCCCTTTCTTTGTGATGAAGATATTGTCACTCTTAATATCATTTCTTTTATTTCTTTTACAACTAACAACAAAATATTGATTTTAACTAGGCTAATTTTTCTTTTTTCTTTGTCTATTTAAATTTTAGATCACTTATTTATAGTCGTAACTATATCTGATTTAATAATGTCAAAAGTTTCGAACTTATAATAATTAAATTCATTGACTACTTGGTTCTACAACAAATTTTAATATTTTAGACTCTCATTTTGCATTTTCTTTTTTGAGTTGTTAGTGAATTTTAGGTTCTCTTGCTGCGAAGTTATTTAAAATCCTCACTTTATCATTCGTCCAAACGGTAACCCAAACTAATGGCTAAAAATGGAAATAAAACTCGGGGGCATGCGGCAGCAGCTACAACTCAAACCAATCGAGGGCATCTCCGTCAATTCAACAGCAAATCCAGAATTAGGGTTTTCTGATATCACTATATATACACATGCGCCCACCTCGCAAGCAAGTTATCTCTATTGGCTCCTCCGTCATCATTCACACACACGACACACACTAGCAAATACTTGTTTCATCCTTTTCCGGTATGATGATAATCTTGTGAGGCCGGTGATGAAGAAAATTGTCCGTACCATCTGAATATCTTTTCTCAAAGATTTCTTTGCTGATTTTTCCTCTACTATTCTCTGAGGTCTCTCTTCTTCTACATTTATGTTTATTTTTTAAATTAGTTGTTTTCTGGATACAGAATGAGGCAGTGATGTCGAAAATTATACCATCAAACGATGAAAGCCTTCTTCAGGGGCTTGTTGATGCGATTTAATCATTACTCTCTGAGCCTTGAAATTTCTTCTCTGTTTTTCCTTTTTTGTTTATGTAATCTTATTGGTTGAAAACTTTGTGAAGGCAACAAATTAGAGTCACTGATGCACTTGATTACAATGGTGTTTTCAGCGCTTTGCGTTGCCGATAAGAATTTATTTGGTGCTGAGATTCTGGCATTGGCTTCTTTCCTATGTGGCTGGTGCATTCAGATGCGCCAACATCCGATTCACACGAGTGATTTTTTGTTTTCTGTCTTGAGGATTCATTTTATTCTGTTTATAACCAATTTTCTGATCTGTTTTTTGTAAAGCAATTCCTGGGGAAAATGAAAGATCATTTTGGGGAGAACAATGATGATTGGTCTCCTTATTGAATTACGGAAAGACGGGGTCCTGCTCCTGAGCTTTGGATCGGGTCATCGATACCGTAAAAATGGTGTAGAAAAAAATGTTTTTCTCATTCAAATTTAAAACTCAGTTATAATGCGAAAGAAAAAGAAAAAAGAAAATGAAAATGCTATGTTGTTGTTGACGACATGTAGGATATCATAAATTACATACATAGTCCTGGGCGAGGATTTAAGTTGCTTATAAAAAAATTTAAGTAGGCAGCTCTATTGATCAATTTGCTTTTATGTTCATCATCTATTGAATTTCAAGCTCTATGAGATTTGTTATTCTGTACAAACTTCCACATATTTTGATGATCTCGAAATAATGGTGGCAAATTGAGTTTAAAATTACGGTTTCAACTCAATTCATTTAATTTTGGATTGGGTTTGATTTAAAATAATATGAATAAATTTGAATTGGGTTATTGTAATGGTTTTAATGTGGGTTGGGTTTAAATGGGATCAATTATTTTATAAGTTCAAATAGATGCAAAATAAATTGAAAATGAATTATAATTAGTGCTCTCAACAGTTTGGAATTTTTATCATATCCGAATTTGAATCTTTATTAAAATTTAGATCCAAATTCAATTTGAAATTTTATAAGATATTTTTTAATTAGTATTATATTTGAATTCGATGGATATTCAAAATTCAATTAAAAAATTCAACCCGATTTATTTTTTTTCTTTCTCTTTTTGAATTTTATAAAAATAGTGTATTTATAAAATAAATATATGTCATATTTGAATTATTAAAATTTTTTTATTATATATTAGTTTAAAAGTTACATATTTAAATATTAAATTTTTATTTCATATTATATTAATGTATAGATGAATTATTATATGTTATTATATTTAATTTTTTATTAATATTCCTTTTATTTTTTAAGTTAAAAATTCAATATTAATAGTACAATATAGACGATAATATATATTAAGTTAATATAATATATAAATTTTATTTTAATATTTTTATTAGTATTATACATATAAAAGTATTAATTTAATAAAATATATTAAATTTTAAATTTGGATATTTAACAGATCGGATTATTTAATTTCATATTCGATTCACTTATTTTGAATTTTAAATATTTATAATTGAATTTGATCCATCGGACAATTGAATTGAATAAAAATTCTAAAATTCAAATTGAATTTAGATCAAATTCGGATTAATATCCGATCTATTAACAACCCTAATTATAAGTGGTGCAAGCCAAGATCACTCAAAATTTGATAATTAAAAAAAAAAAAGAAACCACCCAAAATTAACATGTTTTTTTATTATTATATTCTTATTTTTAATTGTTAAATTCTCAATAAAAATTTATGTAAATAATTATAATTTTTATAAACAATTCGAGTTAGAATTGTTTGAATCACATGTCACAATTTATGGTATAAATACAAATATCAAAGAAATTACAATTTTTTTTTTTGAAAATAAGATTATTTTAGGGAAATAGAGGTGGAGGCTATGAAATTTTCAAAATTTGTATTCAAGAATATCTTTCTTTCTTCCATTTATGAAATGTAATTGAAATGAGAATTAGATTATAATAGAGTCAATGAGAATTACTAAATAATTAATAAGAATTAAGAATTCTTTTTCACTTATTCTAAAGTATTAATATATAGATTATGCTAAATGGATGTTGCATTTGCATTTTATAATTACAACTAAAGAATTTCAAATCATTACAATTTCTACTTTATTCATTATCTTTTTTCGTTAATAATAATCAATTAACATACGTAAAATAAAAAAAAAATCATAATTTAACAAAATAGTATGGTAATATATTTAGCAAAAAATTACGAACTTTTTTGTCTTTTTTGTATTGGACCAATTCAATTCCAACCCAACTCAATTCATTTTGAACTCATAAATATATACACATTTTAAACACAATCTATTTTGAACACAATCTATAAAGATCTAATCTACACCCAATCCAACTCATCCATTTGCCAACTATACCTCTAGGATTTATAAAGTTGTTTTCTCCTGGAACTGCATTTTCTTGTTTACTATTCAAGGTGAATTTTGTAGGAGCAAAATACTTCTGTTCAAAGAAAGCAAATTGCTCACTAGTCAATGATCAAGCTCCACAGTATTAGAAATCATCCAAAGCTCAACTGCTCAAGTGACTCATATAATGCAATATATATACACATATTTTTTATTGTCTTTATGGTGTCAAAAGTTTGAATTGAAACTTAATATGTAAGGATGATGTTATTAAATTAATTATTACTTAATAATAAAAATAAAATAAAATTTACTATCACTTAACTAATAGTGGGATCTTGTAATGTATGGATGCTGCTATTGAATTAATCACTACCTAGCTAGCATGTGGCGAATTTTGAAGATTTATGGCTTTTAATTTTAAATTTTGCATTCTACATTTGTGGACAATACTATTAAACAAATTAATAATTCAACATGTAATGACAATGTTGAAGTTTAGTCTTTTCAAGTGCTATAAGGCTAAATATGAAAATATTGAATTATCAATATTGGTGGGATATAACACAGTGGTATCTGATCAAGATTAGAAATCAATTCGAATTAGAAACCAATTCGAACTTGGAGCTGATTCTCTTTCTAGCATGGTTTTCATGCTCATTGATTTGATATTGATGTTGTTGATATCCTATCGAATGAAAAAAGTAAAATCTTTTTAGAGTATTAAACAACTCCTAATAAAAGTTCGGTGTGGCTCCACCGATAAATATATTATATATATTTTAATTCATACAAGCACATGCATTGTTAAAATTTAAATTTTGGATGTGATACGTTTAAGTGTGAGGGTTATAGAATTGGATTAATTGACTTATTGATGAGTATGTTTTGTATTTGGAACTCTTGTATCTCTATTGTGAAAACCTTAACCTTGAGGGAGTAGTCCTAATATGTTGTGTATATTGGTGTTATTCAAATGAGAAGATTGTGGATTAATAGATTTCATATGATTATGTTACTGATTTCCTACTACAGCAATCAAATTTTCCATAAAATGTAGCTATCCTCCTACAAACGATGACTTACTCGAATGAATCGAGGAAAGGCATGGTATTCCATTAGCCTACGTTTGTAAATTCAAAAGCTTGAATTTTTATTCATCAGTTTTGGTCATCCAAATGAGAAAATTAGTAGAATTTCACCAACACTAAGTTTTTTTAACTACAACACTAGGAAGAGATCGATATACAAACTGATTTTTTATTGAAATACCTTAATTCTACTTAAATCTGTGAACTTGTGGCCCAAACATATGTGCTAGCAGATGTTAACCCAAAATTCAATAATGAGTCATTTGAGATCTTCTAGGGATAATTTTTTTTGGGGATAATTGTTTTCCTAGGACTAGTTATACTTCATCGAGTTCTTCCTTTTAATGACGTTGATATCATATGTAATAATCAATTAGCAATTCCAAAATTATGTATTAAATACTATCCTCGTCAATAATAAAAAAGTTACTACTATTCAATTGGATGAAAACCTATATTATTAAAGCTCCTTTCAAACAACAATAGATGAAATATTAAATTTATTAGGTTCCTTTGGAAGAGGCTCATAGTCGACATGGTTAAGGATTCTCTATGTTGTATTGACAAATCAAATGTTGGCAGGATCCTCTATGCTGTAGTGATAGTTGAATTAGATGTTGGAGGAATTATGCAAGGAATGATAGCATCAAATGATTGATAACTGCAAGAGAAAGGAATGATTATACGAGTTTCTTGCCCTAGAAATCCACTTCAAAATAGTTGCTTTCAATTGAAATGGGAGATCTGATTGTTGCAGCATCTTATAAAATCATCTCTATTCTTTTAGACTTTGTTAAATACATTTGAACTCACTTTTTTATTTTACTTTATGTGAAACTGATCATGACTATACTTTGAGACATATATTGTAACTAATATTCCATTTCGTATTGTGTATCATTGATGGATAAATAATTATGAAGAGAGATTTTCTAGCTGAGTTAGAGAAAAAGAAAAATTGCTCAAATTCTGATTTCCTAGTTTAGCAATATACGAAAAATAGCACAAATAAACCAGGAAATCGCAGTAAAACAGAGACAAAAAATACAGACGAAAAATCTCGGGCATGATCTAAACTACCCAAATTCAGGACCCCATTTTCCTTCCACGACACAAGCAAAATTCAAAAATCAGGCCTCTTACTACTCATCAATCACCATAACCACGGAAAACAATAATTGATGGCTTATATTCTGCTGACCCTTTCTCCAACTCTTCTCCAACCCAAAGACAAATCCTCCGTCATTACTCTCCCCCTTTCATCAGTTTCCACTTCTACTGCTCCGTCCCAGGCCAAGCTCGAGCCCCCTCTGGCTCGTGGCTTGGAGCAGGAGGTTAACCAAACCTGACGTGTGGAGGATAAGAAGCAGGACGAGAGAAATGAATTTTTTTGTCAATTTAGGCTCGGCTATGCGGACCCTCCGTGAAGACCTACCTTTGATCTTCACCAAAGACCTCAACTATGATATTTACAGGTGCCCTCCTGCCCATTCTGTAATCTTGACGCTTCTTGGAGTTGGATTTCTTGATATTGAAAACATGGGATTTATTTTTTTGCATTTCTATTTTGTTTAATTGGCAGGGATGATATAACATTTTGAGACCCTTTAAACACATTTACTGGAATTGAAAACTATAGATTGATATTCTGGGCATTAAGATTTCGTGGGAGAATTTTGTTCAGGGAGATATCACTAGAAGTGGTAAGAGCCCTCTGAGAATATGATTCTGATTAGATGGCGTCTGAGGGGTATCCCTCGTGTTCCTTGGGAGGCAAGAGGGCAATTTCAAGGCACATCACGGTATAAACTGGATAGAAATGGGAAAATTTACGAGCATATTGTCGATAATTTGGCGTTCAATTTTCCACAGCCATTAAGACCCGCAGCTTCTGTTTCGGACTTGTTGCTGCTTGCCCTGCCAGTCCGAATCCCACCTTTTTATCGGGTCCTGTGGATGGTCAGCCGTCTTCGTGGGTGGTGTTTTACGGGGCTGTAAAAGAGACATTGGATCGCGAAGGTTTGGTGACTCCTCAAGATTGCTTGGCTACCTGTTTATGGTAGGAAGTTTGCTGTTTTTTCGCTTTTCTTTTGGTACAGTAGATGACACATACTTCCATCGAGTAAAACATTATTCACTTGTTATAAGTAGTTTTCCAAGAATAAACAAGGCTTGAGATGGAAATTATGGATGTATACAAAGACAGGCAGAGACCCTCAAGAATCCATGTTGTCTTTACTTGTGTATATGGATTCAGTTAGGCAACAGTAGTATGTTGCCATTTTTGGGAGGCCCTTATAAATTTACTACTTTGATAAACTTTTACATGACTTGTGAAAACTGTAGCTGTTACTGCTTTATGAATGTATTATCACACATTGAAGGGAAGAATGTTACATACTAATAGCAAATTATCATAATGTAAAAAAATAATATTTCATTAATTGTTTGCTGAATTTTTTTAGTTTAGGTAAGGTTTCAGATGGAGATTATGGATGTAAATATAAAGTTGAGGGGCCCCCAGAGGAGTTGGTATATATACTTGTATTATACTAGCATAGAGAATTCTGGGTTTGACGATCTTGTATAATGAATTCTAGGTTCAGATACGAAAATACCTGCTCTTGATTTGGAGATGATAGCTTCTCATTATAGTTCCTCATCTTTAAATGGGTCATGAATCAGCCTGGGCTATATCCAACCAATTCTGTTATAAAAATGTGAATCCTGGGTATGTTCGAAAATAATGCACCTAAAAGGTATTTTTATTACTCTATCAGCGCAGAATCTCTTAAAATTTCAGTTCAGAAGTGCTATGAGCCCAAGATCATAGTAGAACGAAGCATAGGGAGAATAAAAATTGAGCATTTGAGTAATGAATGCATACACGCTGATTTATTAATATAATCAATAAATTATATTACATTACATATTTCGATGCCAAGGTTACCTTCATTTGTGGCTATCTTGTTCATACTCAATAGAATAAGAAACTTCTGGTGGAAAACCTGGCGTCACAACGCTCCTAAGTATCAAGACCTCCAATAATGCATTTGCAAAGACTAATAACAATAGGGATCAGAAATCCAAAGACCATCAGAAGTTGTTCAAGCAAAGAAGTTCCAACATGCTTATAGGAAAATGCATCTGAATTTGACAATAAAGAAGTTGAAACATCCGACTTCGTGAAAAAAATCAATATCAAGAAACCATGCCTGAATTACACAACACTAATGGTGGAAAAGTTCAACTGGTTTAGGTTTTAGGAGATGAAGCTACCTAAGTGAGATGCTTCACACCTCATGAGTGGAATGGAGTGAGATCAATTTGAAAATTTTGCTTCCCCTTGCTAACCCTCTGTAAAGACAAACACATGAATTAAAGAAGGAAAGCATTTGACTTCATCAAACATAACAAGCAAACAGGAAAATCTCGGAAACCAGTTGAAGCGCCATAGTTCAAATCTTTTTATATATTTATCTTTCACGTTGGCATATTCAAGCAGATTGAGCTCTTATCATTTCAGGAGGCCGCTATTTCGACACCAAAATTAAACGACAGTTGCCTCTAATATACTCTTTGGGTTTTATTCTTTGGAGCTTAGTGAGCCTCTAACTAAAAATGGTACTCAGGCAAGCGTTGAATAACTCACAGCAATTGCCATAAGCTCTTCCAGAAGTTCCTCAAAATGGCGAAGCGGCTGCATGACAAGAATGAACAGGAACTTATCTGAGACTAGTTATTGTACCATATTGAGAGCTGCTTCTTTTTGTTAAGGAGAGCCCAAAATACAGAATTTCTATATAAATATCTACAAGTTCAATTATGCTTACCCACTGTGTGGGACCATCAACTGGAGCCTTTAAAGGGTCATCATGCACCTAAGGAGACAGGTAATCACGAATGCAAACTCAGAATAAAGTTTAGAAAGATAACTACGCCTCAAATTTAACTCCCCTGGGTTATCAAACAGGTACTTGGATGAAGTGCCACGTTCGATACACAGCATTAAATGAAGAGAAGAAAAGAGCAGTCCTTTTGATTAGACAGGACTAATGTTGGTACCTCCAAAAAGATTCCATCCACCCCAACAGCAACTGCTGTCCGGGCAATGCAGGGTATCAATTCACGAAGACCTCCACTGGCAACACCACCACCATCCAGCTGTTCACGTAATTAATTAGTCATTCCAAGATCAAAATTGAACTCTAGAGTGCAAAAAAATGATAAGGAGAAAAGCGAAAAAGAATAGCAGTTACTTTGAGCAAAGAGAGCTAAGAGTGAGCTTTGTTGAATAACAAGAGTTGTGGTAATGAGATATTCCTTTGTATTTTTTAAATATGGAAAAAATTCAGATTACATTTGGATTGAAGGATTGAGATTGGAAGAGATATTTGGTACTAAGAATTTTGGCATGTAGACCATCACCAACCTTGAATCTATTTCAAGGTAAATTTTTTTACTACTTTAGCAAAAATAACATCCAAAAATAGAGCACCTCAAATAGTATTTTCCTTTTTCAACCCAAGATTCTACTTTTTATATTGTGTAATATGTAGACTATTCTATTTTACTTTTTTTTATATTTATATTTTTATTAATTATTGTTAATTTCAATTTTAAAAAATATTTTAAAAAAGAAAATTAATAATTAAAAAAAATATTTTTTTTTACCAACTTATCAAAAGGTACTTATAGGGGTGTAAACAGATATTAAACGGATTAGATACACTGTTTTCATATTCATATCCGTTTAATTTTTCGATACTCGGATACGAATACGGATTTGACGGATATTAAAAAATGATATCCAAATTCGTATCCATCAGATTTTTTATATCCATATTCAATGATAATTATTTAAATATCTATTTACAAATATTCAAATACGTAAATCTATGAAGTTATAACAAATAAATATTTTAATTAATAGAAGAAACTATATAATTTCATTAAAAAGAAAATAATCAAACAAATAGTATGATTTTTAATTAATAATTAACTGTATAATTAATTATTAATACTTATTAATAATAATAATGACATTTAAGTATATTAATTATAAAGGCAACCAACAATAATTGCATTGATTAACTTTCTTCATTTTTTTCTCTATATTACAATAATTTTTTAAATTTATTCTTTTTTCTTTCCAATTTTTCAATTATAATTTATATATACATATATATGAATTATGAGATTTTTATTAAAAAATATAAATAATATATTATTTAATAAATATTTATTCGAATCGAATATTAAACAGATCGGATATACATTTACTATATCCGTATCTATTTATAATCGGATATTGACTAATCGAATACGAATAATATCTGTTTTAAACGAATGCGGATAAATTTTATATAAACTGATACGAATACAAACGGTAAACGAATTTTCGAATATTCATTTACAGCCCTAGGTACATACTAGAAGCCTGAAGCAGAAAAAACAATACAAATAAATTTATGAACCAATACAATTTAGTTATCACAGTTTGATGATGATTTCTTGACTCGTCACATGTGCTCTATTATGGTTGTGAAAGGCAAGCCAAGCGCTGCCTTGGCACCTCACTTTTGTGGGGCGAGGCACTTTCCACAAGGCGCACCCAAGGTGGGCCCCTCGTGCGCCTTACCCCAATAAGTAAGGCGGGCCGTCTGGCCGTCTTAGTGAAGGTAAGGCGATTTTGGCTAAAAGTAAGTGGCAACCTTGTAGGTAAGTGGCGGCCTTGAAAAAGGTAAGCAGTGTTTTCTATATAATATTAAAAAAATCCTATTGAACCACCTTATTGAAGGAAAGTGGCCGCTTTGTTGAAGGTAACCCTTGGTGGCTTTGTTGAAGGTAAGTAGAGTTTTCTATAAAACATAAAAGAACCATAATTACTTAAGCTAATTATGATTAAAAACAAAAGGAAAAATTATATAAAACATAAAAAACCCTAAGTTTAACTTTTAACCTAATAAAATAGTACATTTGGCCCACTTCCATACATGCTGCCCACTGCCCCACAGCCACCGCCAGTCCTCATTGCCTAATACTATTTCTTCTTTCTCTTTTTTTTTCCTCTGTTTTCTAAAGAAACTAAGTTTTTTGTATTATTTTTGAGCTTCTTAAAGTTATTATGCCTCTTTTTATGTTTTTATTTAATTTAACTAATTTAAAACTAATATTGATTGTTTTTTCTAATTTTTCTAATTATTTTTCATTTGTTTATTTTTTCTATTTTTTACTATTTTCCTTTTTCTCTAAATTCTTCTTCTTGTTTTTTATTCTTTTCATTTTCAATATTGTTTTACAACATGCTTTTACAATTTTTGCATTGCATATATATATTTAATAATTTTTTTTAAATTATCGCCTTGTTCGTCTTTTGATCGCTAGCCTCTCGCCTTGCCTCCCGCCTTTCATAACTATTTGCTCTATCAAGTTGTCTTGCAATTTATGATGATTTCCCTTATCACGTATCTGAAGATGATTTTTAACAGCTAGTTTTTAAATCTCCCTTAAAAAATATTCTACAATTAAAAAATAATAATTTTACACTTAAAATTTTTGAAATATATGAAATATATAATTTTATATATAAATATATAAAAATTAAAATTTACTTATAAATTAATATTATTTTTTAAATTCTTTAAATTTATTAAAATTAATTAAATAAAAATAATAATAAAATAAGAAATGGAACCTCTGGTCAAAGCCTCTGGTCAAGGTTCCATATTTCGAATCAAAATAGAAATTGAGTTGGAACAACCTAAATGCTATTAGGGATGCTATTTGAAAAAATAGAACTCCAAATGGACCACCATCGGATATGGTTCAAAGTAAGTTTATTTAGAGCATCTCTAATGGTAGTCCATTTGGGGTGCTATTTTTCAAATTAGCACCCTAAATAATATTTAGATTACTCCAATTCAAGTGCTATTTTGATTCCAAATATGGAACCTTGGGTCAAGGTTCCAAGGATTCCATTTCTTATTTTATTATTTTTTTGTTTTATTAATTTATTTTAATTAATGCAAAGAACTTCAAAAATTATATTAATTTATAAGCAAATTTTAATTTTTATATTAATTATGTAAATTTTAAATAACTTTTAATTATACTAATTTATGTATTAATTTCACATAAATTTTTAGGCCATCTCTAACCCCATTCCAAATAAGATGCTATTTGTGGAATTAGCACCTCAAGTAGTAATTGGGTTACTCCAATCCAAATACTATTTTGGGTCCAAATTTGAAACTTTTGGTCAAGGTTACATATTCTTACTTTATTATTTATTTTCTTTTTTTATTTAGTTTATTTTAATTAAAAATGGCCTTACTTAATTTTTTTTAATCAATATTTAATTTATTTTAATTATGTTGTGCACAAGTTGTAGCAACCTTTTTATTTTCTTTTTTTCCCCCTCTTTTTATTAATTTAATTTTTGGTTGATATGGTTTTTTTTCCTTTTTTTTTTAATTTAATATTAATTATTTACAAATGCATATTCAAAACCTAGTTTTTATTATTTAATTACTCACTTTTTTAATTAAATAAATAATCAATACGTGAATTTTGAATGAGCATTTTATTTTCATGTATCATTATTTATTTAATTAAAAAAATGAATAATTAAGTTATAGAAACTGAATTTTGAATATGCATTTGTAAATAATTAATATTAAATTAAATTAAAAAAGAAAAAAAGAAGGGAAAAAACATATCAACCAAAAATTAAATCAATAAAAAGAAGAAAAAAAAGGAAAAAGAAAAAAGCTACCACAACTCGTGCACAACACAAAGTGAATAAGGCTATCTCCAATTAAAATAAATTAAATAAAAAAATAAAATAAATAATAAAATAACAATATGGACCCCTTGGTCAAGGTTCCAATATGGAACCTTAACCAAAAATTTCAAATTTGTACCAAAAATAGCACTTGGATTGAAATACCCCAAGTGCTATTTAAGATGCTAATTCCATAAATAGCACCTCATTTGGAATCGGGTTGGAGATGGCCTTATTTCATATATTTCCAAAAAAATTATTTCATAAATTGCAAAAATTTTAAGTGTAAAATTATATTTTTTTGACTTATTGATTACTTTTTTGTAAGCAACATTTACATCATCATACCGTGATAACTAAATTGTGCCAATTCATAAATTTATTTATATTGTTCTTTTTCCTTCATGTTTCAATTATGAATCTTTTGATAAGTTGCTTAATAATTTTTTTTTCAATTATTAATTTTTCTTTTTTAAATAAATTTTTATAATTAGAATTAATTAATAATTGATAAAAATATAAATATAAAAAAGTAAAATAGAATAGTCTAAATATATTAAAATAATATTTATGTACATTAAAATAATATAAAAAGTAGAATCTTGTGTTGGAGATGCTATTTGAGGAGCTAAATTTTTGGGATGCTATTTTTGCTGATGTAGCAAAAAATGGACCCTGAAATAGATACAAAGTTGGAGATGATTTAGAAAACATCTTTTATTTCCAAAAATAAATCTACACCATTAAATACAAAAAGTCTACTACCCACATCATAACACTCAATAATTGCTTCAACAAATTCAAAAAGGGTCCTTGAAGCGTCATTCTTTCAATATCAATGGTTGCTCAAAACATTCCTACTAGATGAGCTCTTAACACCTCGAGTTCACTCCTAATGACCGTTGTGTAAAGTTGATTGGTTCCTATTGACTTTCAAACACATGACATCTGACTATTTGCTCCCTTGTATAGAAAGTAACAAAGAGAATATAGGAGAAAAGGAATATGGAAGAAGTAGCCCTCTGTTCCCTTGTAGAGAAAAAATAGTAAAAAGATTGGAGAAACAAAGAGTTAAAAAATGATTATTGAAAGAAAAGAGCATGGTAAAACCAGTCACATAAATAAGGTCGATCTCAACTTTTGTCTAAAAAAATTTAACAGTGTGTTGTCAATTAAAATTGGTAATACATGGTTAAAAAATTTATCACCACCATTATAAAATTCAGCTGGCAATAGTGGATATTTGATAACGACTCATCACTGCAAGCAGCCAATTGATAAAAAAATGGCTAGCAGTTAAAAGCCTTTGGCCATATATCACATAGTGGGGGGGGAGCAATGCCTTTATATACAGGAAACCATTCACCCAAAAAATAAAAAAGGATAATAAGAGGCATTGAAAATATTAATGCAAATGCATCATATGTCATGAGACCTTTGTCTTAAATCTTTCTTTCAGCATGCAATGCCTACACAAAACTTTCAAATTACAAAGAATATATAAATATATATTTGAAAGCATCAATGTGTAACACTCTGGTTCTTCATGACAAAGAAGAAAGGAAGATTTCTATGAAGCATCAAGTGACTTGATGCCTTACCATAGAATGGTGAGGTATTTTAAATGACTGTAATATGAAAATTTTCTAATAGTTTAACAATATTTCAATGAAAAAGCCCAATAGTTGATTCAAGAAACATTACCAACTTAAAAGTCATAATTGGGACATGAATAATGAAACCATCATAGATACTCTTACCATATGAACTGGAAATAATACATACCTTTCTACCAGCTGGTTGTTGTAATGAATGTGTTATATCAGCTACCTGAAAAATAGTTATTGAGCTTAGGAAAGTAACCCTTTCATGAAATAGTACAGACAGGAAGCAGATGTGCAGCATGAAAAATGTTTCAACGGATTGTGTAGTCTAGATGGGCTTATAATGGTATACTTGGCATGAATGCATAATACAGCATGGATCAACAATCTTACAACAGGACAGTTGGCCTCCCTCATCCATTCCAAGTTGCGTGGATCAACAATCAAGTCATCTGCGTTAGACCAAGAAGGTTAATGCATTGCTGCCACAGACATGTTGATTTTCAATTTAGTAGCTTCAACATCAGTATGGCTTTAGAAACATTCAAACAACCTTTGTTCATGGAACTTTACAAAATTATTACATAGCGATAGTTACAACGACCTCTCCTGAGGTTTGGGTTAATTATAAAAACTTCCCTTGAGGTTTGAGAAATTATAATTACCTCCCCTATTATTAATAGATGTCTAAAAACCCTAACAGAAAATGTAAAATGACTAAATTGTGCTGCCCTTGCTGATTTTAAAAAAATCAAAAAATTCATAAATTTAAAAGACAAAATATCCTTCTATATATTAATATAGAAAATATTCATATATATACGTATGTAAATATAATTATTTGTCTATGTATGTAAAATATATATGTATTTATCTATATATATACACACTTATATCCCTCCCCACCCCACCCGTCCACATGCCAAGATTGGCAGCCAAATCTTGCCAAAGGCTTCCCAGATCTGGCCATGGCCACGCCACATGCAGCCAAGGTAGCCAAACTTCCATCTTGAATGGCAGTCACAAAGTTGATAGTGCAAGCACAGTGGTTTAGTCAGGTGGGTTGGTGGCAGGGGCAGTGGGTGTTGGACTAATGGAGAATAAGACGAGAAAAAAAGTAAAAAAGAAAAAGAAGAAAAGAAAGGATTGGGAAAAAATAAGGGAAAAAAATAATTTTTTTATAAAAAGTTTGGAGAAAAGAAGAAAAGGTTGAAAAGATTACTGATTAAATAATTTAAAATTATCAAATTATTTATAAAAATAGAATCATCTAATAGTTATGAAAATTTTGTTAATTTCCAACTATATATAAATTTATTACGAATAACTTAAAATTATTAAATATACACTTGATTAAAATTACATTTTTTATATGTAAACTTTAAAGTTTACAATAGATATTTTAAGTAATAAAAAATATATATTAAAATAATCAAAGTAAAATATAATTTCAAATAATTAATTAAATTAAATAATATTTCGGAAGAATTATAATTTCAATCGCTACATTAACCATTACATTAACTTGTTACACTAAACCCCCCTAAAGTTTCATTAAATACAATTCCAAACTTGTCAATGTTGATGTCAACAAAAATCATTAGTTTGATTAACAGCATGATTTAGTTATTATATGGAGACAAATCCCAAGGGAGATAATTTATAATTCCACAAACCTCAGTGATAGTTTCCATAAATAGTCCAAACCTTAGGGGATGTCGTTGTAATTATCCCTATTACATAAGTGCACATCTTCAATTTCTAGTGTGGTTTCAAGGAAACAGTTTGGTTATCTATGTAGTGCGGGAATACCCCTTGGCCCCTTGGCCCCTTGGCACATTTTGGTAATTATAGAATACCTTCCATGCATAGAAATTTTACTGCATGAATATGGTTTGCCTATTTTATCTTGAGCAGTGGCTTTTTGCAGGACTAGACTCAATTATGTAGTTGTTCAAAATTTTACAGGTTCATTTCCATCAATTAGCGATGTTATATCAAATAGAGTTAGTATAATTGTAGCTGGCTAAAAGGAAGCTAGAATCACTTACTGTAGCCAAACATTGTGCCTCTCTCACAAACCATAACATTTTCATTTCCAGCAATCCTAATCTTTTCAGCCGAATTTACCATGACCTACAAAACCAATCAGCCAGAGGCTGGAAACCAATATCTAAACATGCCAACTTGCAGTAACTTGTGGTTGGGAAAAGAGATAAATTGAAAACAAAACTAGGACGGCTACTGCTTACAGAAGGAGCACAAAATTGGCCTTTCTTGATATTGATAATTCTCCCAGTCTTGGCAGCTGCCACAAGCAGATCTGTCTGTCATTCCAAGGGGGCATCAAACTAATGGGTATGACCTGACTATTACAACTAATAGTAGGGTGGATTCGAAAATTCTCAAGACCAAAATTATATGGTATAAGTATAACAAGGAAGCATTTAATAATTAGAAAGAAATAAGGTCTACTGATCTAACCTGCCGGCACAAGAAAGCAGGAATCTGAATTATATCGGCAACTCTGCCAACAGCTTCACACTGTAAAAAAAAAGGCATTAGAAGTTAGGCACAGCTTTTGTTCTGTTGAATACCAGTCATATGATGTCATCAGAAAGGAAAACTTCCAGTAGAGAAGGACTTGAATGAAGAAATTTCAGGAGGTTCACAGCCTATGTGTTTTTGTGTGGTTATAAAGTTAATTATTCAAGACCAGGGACTTTTTGAATAATCAAATTTATTCAGGTCTTTCAAACTTGTGTTCTCTTTCCTACAGAAGAAGAGAATAAGTACCAACAACTATCCATCAAAATTGGTGCATTGTGCAGGTCTGAAGGAAAACTTATTTCCTGAATATCCAATTAGAAGTAAATCTATCCAAGAGTTTCACTCAAACTATATGAAAGTCATTAACAAAATAGAGGGAGTAACCTTGACCCAACATATGCAGGTCCACGGGAAAACTTAGGCCTTGTTTGCTTACAAACCCTCAATACAGTTTTCAGCTCCCAAAATTTAAATAAGCAAACAATACACATTTTCCAACCCCACTCCCAAAATACAAAATTTATCCCCAAAAAATCCCTACTATTCACACTCCCAACACATTCCCCAAAGTCTCAATTAATTATCTCATCATTGCAAATATATACAAATACTACTACTTATACAATCTATATATACACATATACATAATTTTAAAATATTCATTTCACTCCACCAACCTAACAAAAAAATTATTGGCATAGCATCTTGTCTCTTCTCAAAACAAAAACAAACAAATAATTTTCTCCCAATTCATTCTCTACCTATCACCCAAACCACAAACAAACAATCTTTACATTCCCAATCCCACTTCTCAAAAACCATTTTGCCAAAAAATTTTGGCAAAATGCCCAAATTCATAACCAAACAAGCCCTTATTTCCTAAATATCCAATTAGAAGCAAATCTATCCAAGAGTTTCACTAAAACTATATGAAAGTCATTAACAAAATAGAGGGAGTGACCTTAACCCAACATATTTAGGCTCTTGAAAGGAATGTGGGAACATTATTGAATTAGCTTTTCTCCATCCATAGCTTTCTTAGGTTGCTGCTGTCAAGTTTTTTGCAAGAAATTGTGTGGAAAATTTTTCATACATCTTGCTAGTTGGTAAAGCCTGACATGGGAAATTTGATTTCTAACCAGGAATCTAAGAAATATAATAATGATCACACTTCCTGTGAATAGGCAAAATCTGGTAAGAAATTTGAGCCTGTCAGGAACCTCAAGAAATCCATTTGTTAATTGGTGGTGTTAGTGAATAATATAACTGTGCTTACACAATTTATAAATTTCATTCTCAAATCTAACCTGGATTGTCTCATGCACGTCAGTGACTACTGGAATCTCATATGTTGTTTTCACCCTCTCAAGGATCTGCAAACCAAAGAAGCAACAGAACTAGATTGAAAAGTGTAGGCATCAAAGGCGTATTTCCATAAACCTAACAAAACACTATTAGGCGAACTTTCAATATGATATTTCTAGTAAAACATCCGCACTAATCCAGAATCTTTTTCAAAATCTGAAAACTAATTGAGCCAATACTACATAACAAAACAGGAATTTAGAATAGTTTCCGCAGGTCAAGCTACAGCATACACAAAACTTACCTTCAAGCCTTCGATCAAGCCAGGGCCACGAAACGACTTAGAAGATGTCCGATTAGCTTTATCGAAGCTCGACTTGAAAACCAACGGCAATCCAAGTCTAAAGGCAGCAAACAAAATCAAATTCAGTCAGTGTGATCGATTAATTTTCACGAAAACTCAACAAAAACAAACGAATATTTCAAGAAACCGCAGTACTTAGAAGTGATAGCTTTGATATGCTTGGCCATGTAGAGAATGTGATCCTCTGATTCAATCACATTGGGTCCTGCTAATAAGAAAAATGGCTCCGCTGTCTGTTTATCAAAATATAAAATAGCGACTAGTTTAGTCTTTTTTTTCGAAGGAGAAAGTAAAATTAAACAAATACTATCGAAATGCAGAAAGAATTGAGAAGGAAGACGGAGAAATTCGAAACCTTGAGCTGATTGAAAAGCAGCGTCGACGAATCCATATCTCGACTCGAATAATGCAGTTAGAAAAAATCCACAAATAAATGAGAAAAGATCTTCAAAGCTGAGAGAGAGAGAGAGAGAGAGAGAGAGAGAGAGAGAGAGAGAGAGATCTAATGGAAAATTTCTACGATCACTCTGTCCATGGAAACAGATATTGCTTGGTGTCGTCTGTACAGTCGCAGAGATTGCACGGGTCGGGTAGTGAATTTTAGTGTTAATGGCCGAATTCCGTTACATGGATCCATGGGCCTGTTTCTCACGCTTCTGAGTCAATTGGGCCCAAGTGCAGAGAAGAATTCATAATTTTTCAAAGGGTCTAAAAAGTTATTTGTAATTTTTTATTGTCTCAATTATTCTGCCCCATTTGTTTCATTACCAAACTCTATTTTCATATTTTCTACTATTTTTAAAAAAATGCAACACTTTATATATATTCATTCAACATATTTTCATTTTCATTCTTAAAATACATTCTTCAAGAATTTAATAAGATAATTATCATTATTACTATTTACCTTCACCTAAAACTTACTAAACTTAACATAATTAATATTTTTTCAATAATTTATCTAAATATAAACTTATTTTTACTAACTAATTTTTTAAATTTTTAAAATGATGAAAATAAAAAATTAAAACTGATACTGATGAAAGCTGCGTTTAGAGAAAAAGGAGGCTGTACTACTGGTAAATCGACCAGGAAGGTCGAGTACTCAGAATTATGTATAATTTGGGGCTTGAAATCTGCAACCACAACACACGTTAAACTAGCCGAGGTGCCCCCGACTAAGGCACTCAGACACTCAAGTTAGTTCTAGTCGAGATGAAGAGATCGAACAGAATATAGAGAATGTAAAGCTTATAGTGTATGGGCATTACTTTAAGCGTGGTTGAGCCTGGAGTATTTATAACTTTTTGTAAACGTGATTTGACCCTAGTGCTCTTATCAGGTGCACTGACTTTTGTCTTTACCAGGGGGTTGGGGGTCATTCCATGTCCAGATCCCGGTACTGTGTCAGGTGGCTAAATCTCCTATTTTTTCGGATAAACAGTGCCAATGAAGGTGCGTCTCTGCCAAAGTTGTTGGCAGGGTTGTCAGAGTTGGTGGCAGTGGTTGTACCGGCTGTTACGTGTTATTAATGCAGAGGCATGCAGCCTGTCAAACTAATAAATACAGCAGAAATTCGAGTCAATACTAGAGTGGGTCTTGAGGTTGATGCATGTCGACCAGACTCGAATATTCGAACTTTTGGAGTGATCCTAAGGTTGATATGGGTCAACCGCAGACCTTACCAAGTGAAGTCGATACTGGTTGACCAAATAGACTTACCGTTGGACCTCCTGAGCTGTCTTATTTGATATTAGACCTGTTGGATCTACTGGATTATCCCATATCAAAAACAAAAATAAAACCAAACGTGCCCTGAGTCATCTACAATATTTCCGTGTACTCTTTTATATAATCAACAGTTGCATGTAATCAACAGTTGCGCACGTGGTTCTATGTATATAAGCTCAGGTATAATTCAACATACGCTTACAAATTCTTCTCTTTGTAATTTAGAAAAATAACATACTCCTACTTTAATTATAAATAATCTGTGCAGTGTAATTTTTTTTTTAAGTACAAAAAAAATATTAATAAACTTGGCAATCTTCTTTTAGGACATGGTTTGTGAGCAATAAAGTTCTTTAGAAAAAAATAACAGTTGTGATTAGGAGTGTAAATGAATATTAAATAAATCGGATACATTGTCTTTATATTTATATTCAATTAATTTTTTGAATGTTCGGATACATATATGAATATGGATTTGATGTATATTTAAGCATGATATCTGAATTCATATTCGTCAGATATCGATTGAATTCGAATATATATTCGTATTCAATTATAATTATTCAAAGGCATCCATATTTGATTAAAATTACTCATATTCAAATTAGTTTTTTTTTATATTCATATTTGATAATAATTATTTAGATATCTGTTTACAAATACTCAAATATGTGAATATATTAATTTATAACAAATACGTATTTTCAGCTAATAGAAGGAACTATACAATTTCATAAAAAAGAAAGCAATTAAACAAATAGCATAAATTGACTTTATAAGTCATTATTAGTACTAATTAATATTAATAATAATATTTAAGTATGTTAATTATAAAATCAACTAATAATAATTATGTTGATTAACTTTATTTTTCAATTTTATCTCTATATTACAATAATTATTTAAATTTATTTTTTTCTCAATTTTTTAATTATAATTTATTTATATACAAACATGGATTATGAGATTTCTATTGAAAAATATAAATAGTATTTTATTTGAATCTATTAATTTATAACAAATACATATTTTCAACTAATAGAAGGAACAATACAATTTCATAAAAAAGAAAGAAATTAAACAAATAGCATAAATTGACTTTATAAGTCATTATTAGTACTAATTAATATCAATAATGATATTTAAGTATGTTAATTATAAAATCAACTAATAATAATTATGTTGATTAACTTTATTTTTCAATTTTATCTCTATATTACAATAATTATTTAAATTTATTCTTTTTCCTTCTCAATTTTCAATTATAATTTATCTATATACATATATGGATTATGAAATTTCTATTGAAAAATATAAATAGTATACTATTTAACAAATATGTATTCGAAGCGAATACTAAATGAATCGAATACGCATATGTCATACTCGTATTCATTTATAATCGAATATCTACTAACCGAATACATATAATCATTACAAGAAATTTACTTTTGGCGAGGAAAATATTTGCTACAACAAGTTATTTTTTTGTCATAGTAACTTTGTATAACGAGAAATCTTCATTACGATTTTTTCCTCTAAAGCTTGATGCTAAAAGTTTAGTTAACAAATACTCCCTTTCGTCACAAATACATTGGTAACAATAGATATTTCGTTATGATATCATTAGTTCTAATGACAATTATATCTAATGTGGAATAACCCAACAGGCTTACTTAATGCGGACGACCCAACATCAATTCTGGGCTAAGATGGGCTAAACCACTCGACAATAATTGTCTGGTCAAGTATATTGTTCTCGACTGCATTCGATGGGAGGCTTCAACCCATTTAGCCTATTCGATCATCTCATTGATCAACCAGCCCCGTCTATTTGACTATTATCGACCAGATGGCTCACTTCAAAGCTGACTTATATCCTCACCGTATTTATTATTCTAACAGGCAACATACCTCCGCATTAATAACACATGATAGTTAATATAGTTTCTACCACCAATCCTGCCACCACCTTTGATAGGGAGGCGCCTACTCAGGGTACTATTCATTCTAAAAAATAGAAAATGGTGCCACCTAAAATAGTACTGATATCTAAAATGACCATTAACTCCCTGGTGAGGACTAAAGTCCACTACATCTGATAGGGGCACCTTCGACATATCACACACTAGGAGAAGGCTATAAATACGTCATAACCAGTCACGCTCTAGGTAATGTCAAATACACTATAAGCTCTTCATATTTTGTTCAATTATCCTCTCTCCACCAAAACTAACTTGAGCATCAGAGTGTTTTTGCCGAGGGCACCTCAGCTAGTTTAACGTGTGTTGCTGTTACAGATATCAGACCTCAAGAAGCATAACACTTGGATCATTCAACTTTTCTGGTTGAATTTGCCCAAGCACCACCCTTTTGACTATCAATGACTTTCAACTTTATCATTTTGGCGCCATCTATGGGAAACACTCGAGATTGCAATGAAAAATGGTGAACACAGGTAGAGTTGCATCAAAAATAGAGGAGAACAGGAGGTCCACATCTCTACTTCCCCCTCTGGCCTAGCAAGGTGCACATGCTCCAGGCCTCAGCGCCCTTCAGGAGTAAGTTGTGACATTAACTATGCCCTAGTTGATATAGCTGATAAGCGAGCAAATCTCTACTCAAATCTTAGTCCAATTGTCTGCCGCACTAAATAGGCACACCATCATGCCAGCTCCGATTGGCAATGCCACCCCGCAATCGCCTCTATCAAAAGATAGGTCCCCCAAGGACAGTTATGGTCACCAGGAGTCTAGGCAGCCACCTACCTAATGTGAAGCCAGTCCTAGATGCCCCTAGGAGGAAAAAAGGTTACCAGAGTTGCGGAAGGAGATCGCCGACTTAGTTGATTACGTTCGACCTAATCGAGCTCTGTAGTGTGGTAGGGTCGACCATTCCAGGCATAACTACCACGAGGATATGGAAAAATCTACAGACCTCATGGCCTAACCTATTTGAGCCCCGCAATATGATTGGGTAGAGTGTGCTAGGCCATATCTCAATTGGAACACCACTCTAGCTGATCAAGAGGAATGGAAAGAAGTTTTTCATCAAATCTAACAACTAATAGAGCGCCCAATCCAGAAGGCCCCCAGAGGTCTCATTGGGAAAGAGGCTCCCCATTCATCCAAGAGATTATCGATGAGTGCATTGCTGTTGACACTAAGGTCCTAATTAGTCTGTCAAGATACGACGACTCGATAGACCCCAATAAGCACTTAATGCAGTTCGAGCATATGATGTAGTTGCACGGGCACAATGAATACATTCATGTAAAGATGTTGGTAACCACTTTCTAGGGCATTACACTCGACTGGTTTGTGAAACTCGAGCTTTCGTCGATATACTTTTATTACCAACTATGCGATAAGTTTTTGCACCAATTTGCTAGCAGGAGAAAGACAAAACTCCCTTACACCCATCTCTATACCGTTAAGCAGAGCAAGGAGGAGTCCCTTCGTAGCTTTTTTATCAAGTTTAATAAGGAGATCCTTAAGATAGATAACCCCAGGATCGAGTTCCTGATTGATATACTGTTCTTGGGGTTTAGACACAAGAAATACGTCAATGCATTAATGCAGCCCTAAGTTGATAGAAGAGCTGCTCGACCTGGCCGAAAGATACATGACCCAGGAGAAGATGAACAAGATCAAGTTTGAATCCTCTGAGGTTGACAAGAAGAAGAAAGAAAGAGATGACAAAAAGCACAGAGAAAAAGGTAGATCTCTAATAAAACATTTCCAACGACTATACACCCTTGAACATCCTGAGGAAAGAGGTCATGTATGCCATTCAACATAATAATCTCCTCAAAAAATCAAGAAAACTGATGGAGACTGAGGTAATAAAAAAATCCAAGAAATACTGCCACTTCCACAAACAGAAAAAGCATGACACAGCTGAATACTTCAACCTCCAGGACAAGATTGAGAGGCTAATCAGATAGGGCTATCTCAAGAAATATATAGCTATGGACACGCAAGTCGAAAGGGGAAAAACTGATCGAACTTTTCATAGAGAAAGGTTGTTTAGCTTTAGGAGAAAGGATAAAGAAAAAAACCTCGTCCATGACAATCACCCGTCCATCCGAGAAGTGATCGACATGATTGCTGGAGGTCCTACTGGGGGGGACTCAAAATCTGCCTGAAAGCAAACCCAGAAGAGGCTGGAGTTGACTAAAGCTTCGCCCTTCAAAACAACATTCCACCTATCGACGAGCGTAGAGCCCATCTCATTCACTGACAGAGACTTGGCCTACCTCAAGGGTAGGAATATTAACCATAAAGCAAATTGTCCTATGATAGTCTTTGTTGAGATTGCTAACTTTGAAGTATGCAAGGTTTTGGTTGATGATGGCAACTCGACTAACATTATTTTCCTCTTCACTTTGAAAAGAATAAATATATGCAAGCTGAAATTTGAACCTGTGTGAACCCCACTGGTTGGATTTGGAGTAAAAATCATTCCAGAAAGATCCATCAACCTATCGACATTATTTAGGAAGACTCCTCGAAAGAGAACTTTGATGATGAACTATCTAGTGGTTGATGCCCCATTTACTTATAATGTCAAAATAGGTCAACCAGCTCTTAATAACTTTCGTTTCATTATGTCGACATACCACATGAAGATCAAATTTCTGACCCCAGCGGGCATAGGAGAGCTGTTGTGCAACATGAAGGAGGCTTAGAGGTGTAACAACATCTCGATCAAGTCAAGCGAGCAAAAGACTCGACCACAGTTAAAGATCTTAGGGGACGCCTCTATAATGGAACCCAAAGAGACACAAGCCAATAAAAAGAGAAAGTTAGAAAATACCAAGGTGGAGCTCATCAGGGAATTCAAAAACATCGACCTTGAATAGGAAAATCCTAACAAGACGACACATATTGGGACAGATATGGACCCCCACCTAGAATGTCTTATGGTTGATTTCCTAAGGAGGAATATTGACATCTTTACATGAAAAGCATCCGACCTCTAAGGAATCAACCCTAATGTGATCGTGCACTGCTTTAATGTCAACCCCTTATATAAATTGATCAGACAGAAGATGAGGACATTCAATGCTGAAAGGACTTAGATAATCGAGGAAGAGGTCAAAAAACTCATAGATTCAGGTTATGTTGTAGAAATTCAATATCCTTCTTGACTTTGTAATGTTGTACTCGTCCCAAAGAATAAGGGACAATGGCGATTGTGTAACAATTTTACGAATTTAAATAAAGCATGCCCTAAAGATCCTTGCACCCTGTCTCGAATAGATTTATTAGTTGATTTAACTACTGATTATGAGTTGTTGAGCATGATGAACGCATTTCAAGGTTACCATCAAATCTTCATGGCTCCCGAGGATAGGGATAAAACTTTCTTTGTTATTTCCAATGGGGTATATTACTTTTTAGTTATACCTTTTAGACTGAAAAATGCCGAAGCAACCTATTAAAGGCTGGTCAATTTTATGTTCAAAAGTAAAATTAGGAAATCGATGGAGATATACGTCAATGATATGATTGTAAAAACGAAAAAGGCCCAAGACCACCTGCTCGACCTCAACTATACCTTTGCAATTTTGAGAGCATTTGGTTTGAAACTGAATCCAAACAAGTGTACGTATAGAGTCTATGGAGGTAAATTTTTAGGCTACATGATCTGTCGATAGGGCATTAAGGCAAACCCGCAAAACATTCAAGTTGCTCTCAACATCACTCCTCAGCAAACAATTAGAGATGTTTAGAGGTTGATCGGAGAGATTATTGCATTAGGCAGATTCATTGCAGGATTGGCTGACAAAAGTTTACCTTTATTCAAAATTCTTAGAAATGCCAAGAAATTGGATTTCCAGTGGAGTGAACAGTGTGATCAGGCACTGGTCAAGCTAAAATAGTACTTATCCTTACCCCCATGCTTGCTAAACTCGAATTGGGAAAAGTACTTTAGATATATTTGGCAATCTACAAAGCATTGATCAGCTTAATCTTGGTCTTGACCAGAGATGGCAGCCATCAATCGATTTACTATTGTAGCAAGTCGCCCCAATGACCATAGCATAATTATCTAGAGATTGAAAAATTTGCCTTAGCACTTGTAACTGCGGCTCAAATGCTACGACCATACTTCCAATCTCATGCCATTATAGTGCAAACCAACCAACTGCTGAAGCAAGTGTTGTCAAAGCCGAACACATTTGAAATACTAACCAAATGGGCCATCGAGCTGGGAGAGTTTGATATCACTTTCCAGCCAAGAACAACCATCAAAGCACAAGTTTTAGCTAACTTCATTGTCGAGCATGTTGACTTACCCAAGAAGAATTGTGAAGCCCCTCTTTTTTGGACTTTGTACAATAATGGATTGTCAAACACATCTAGAGAAAGAGTAGGAGTTGCTCTCTGTTCCCTAACCACAAAGGAATATGATTTTGCAATAAAATTGAACTATATAGTCAGGAATAATGAGGCAAAGTATGAGGCCCTTCTTACAGAAGTGAGAATGGCGCTCGATCGGGGTGCAGAGCACCTAGTCATCATTACAGGCTCCTAGCTAGTAGCCGAGTAGGTTGATGGAAACTTTGAGGCCAAAGACTCGATGATAAGTCGGTACCTAGCCAAGGTAAAAAGGCTGCAACAGCCATTCAAAAGGTTCATCCTCAGTTAGGTACTTTGATCTGAGAATGAGCAAACGGATGCCCTATCGAAGTTTGCAAGCTCGACTAGGGGCACGAGAGATAGGAAAATCACATTTCTAGTCACTGATAGGCCATCAATCAGACCATTTGAGGAGAATTTGATAACAAGTATTGAGGAGACTGCACCTTCTTAGCAGGACCCAATCAAACTCTATCTAAGCCAATGCACCATCCCTGAGGATAGAAATGAGGCTCGACACCTTTGAGGTTAAGCTGCCAAGTTTGCACTCAATGAGAATGGTTAGTTGTATAAGAGGTCAATTTTTGGACCCTCCCTGAGGTACTTGGATCCTGACCAGGCTCTAGAGGTATTACAGGACATTCATGCTGGTATGTGTGGCAACCATTCTAAAGGAAGATCCCTAACTCACAAAATAATCAGATAAGGATATTTTTGGCCAACATTATTGAAAGACTTTGTGGATTTTGTGCGAAAATATACATCATTCCAGGTCCATTCAAATTTGCCACACCAACCCACAACACCAATGATCAATGTCCAAATTTCTTGGCCTTTCAATTAATAGGGCATTGATATTTTGGGCTTGCTACCAAGGTCGATTGGACAGTGAAAATTCATAATCGTCGTGGTTGAGTACTTTACCGAATGGGTCGAGGTTGAGACTGTTCCTAAGATAACAGATGCAGCCATTAAAAGTTTCAACTAAAAGAATATTATCTACCATTTTGGTCTACCTAAGGTCCTTATTTCAAATAATAGCACTCAGTTCCAAAGCAGGAGTATCAGAGATTGGTGTGAGACCTTAGGGATCACATATCACTTCACTTCAGTAGGCAACCCTCAATCGAATGACCAGACGGAGGTAACCAACTGAATGATTCTCAACCATCTGAAAGCCAGGATACAGAATACTAGCTCAAACTAGGTAGATGATCTCCCCAAGGTGCTATGAGCATACAGGACAACTCCTTGAATAACCATAGGTCATAGTCCTTACAGTCTTATCTATGGGTATGAGGCAGTCATCCCCTCAGAACTTATTCAATACATGGCTTGAGTCATTCACTTCTATTCGCTCAGAAACACATCAAAGAGAAAACTAGACATTGAAACTATCGATGAGCGTAGACAAGAAGGTTATAGCACGATGCAGCATTATAGGTCAAGGATGGCTAAAAACTATAACAAAGAAGTCAAGCCGTGCTATTTTAAAAGTGGAGACCTCGTTCTCAAAAAGGTGGAAGTCTCCAAGAATGTTAGCAAGCTCGACTCGAAATGAGAAGGACCATACACTGTTATCAAAGTATCGAAGCACAACGCCTATAGGTTTGCTAATATAGATGGAGAGAAACACCCTTACCCGTGGAACAACATCAACCTAAGAAAATTTTACATTTGAAATTATATTGTAATCATCCTTATATTCTCCAACTTGAATAAAGTTCTAATAATATCGCTACCATTTGCAGGCATTGCCATAACCGTATTCAGCAAGCATCACGATCAAAATTGACCCCGCCATCGACCAATAAGCAGCTTAATGCTGCCACCAAGTTAATAATTGACCCCGTAGTCGATCAATAAGTAGCCTTTCACAGCCACTTAGTAAACCTCGTAGACGATCAATAAGCAGCTTCATGCTACTACTAAGTTAATAGTCGACCCTGTAGTCGCCGAATAAACAGTCCCTCACTGCCACTTAGTCAACCCTATAGTTGACCAATAAGCAAATTCATGCTACCACCAAGTTCCTAGTCGACCTCGTAGTCAATGAATAAATAGCCCTTCACTGCCACTTAAAATCAAAATCGATCCCATAGTCAATGAACTAGTAGCCTTATGCTACCACTCAAGTATGTAGTCGACCCTATAGTTGACGGATGAGCAATTTATGCTGCTAGTCTTGCATCAACCCTGTAGTCAACAAAGAAATAGCTTCGTGCCATTCGATCAGTTTCCAAAATTTAAATCAACCATGATGTCGATACCAAATAGCTACAAGCTGCAAACCTTAGGCTTTTCTACCTAAAATAAATAATCAATCAAGTAGTCGATCGATAATTCGACCATACAATAATGAAAATCAACCACATAATTTTGAAAAATAAATTACTAAGCACGCTGTGGTGAAAACATGCGTCAGTCAACATTAAACAAAATTGACAACAGCATTGTTAGATTTTCTTAATAAAGGTTGTGATAACAAACTATTTTATTAGATATTCCCTATACTATTGCGATAATAAAGCTGCACTTGACAGGTTCAAGAGATTTGTTTCATTTGACAAATTGATATGGAAAATTTTTCATTCATCAAAAAGTCCAATTACAAGTTTGCAAAAAAAATAAAAACAAACAACAAACAACAAAAATGGCAAAAACCAATTCAGCAACATGCTTCTGTATCAGCTCTGGCTGAACCCCACTTGGTCATCCTTAGGCCAATCTAAATCAGGCTTCGACAGTGTGTAGATAAAAGGCAAAATAGCTCGAGGTGGTTGACAAGGCCCTACGACGTCACTTATAAAGTTGGTCAAACGCAACATGTACTGCGCCATGTCAACCTATTCTTCCCTAAGCTGGACAACAAGGTCCTTGGCAAATGCAAATTCATCAGCCAACTGTTCTAGCCTCGCGTCGACCTCAACCTTCTTCTTTTGAGCTTTAGTTAGAGGCTCATAGGGCTCATAGGTCACAGTGTCCTTATCCCGAGCCTAATCGACCCCGCCCTCCTCGAGGTCGAGATAAGGTTGTAGATTGTCATTCAGCGTAGGGCTTATCTTGCTCTTATTGTTGGGCCAAAAAATGTAACCAAGGCACTCAAGCTGTTTCATAGCTCTGCGAAATGCCTCACGAGCATCATCAAGTGACATGATCAAGTTCACATCCTGAAAGGCAGAGCTTAAGATAAACTGTTCCACTGCCTCGTGCCTTATCGTGGGGAGGTGTCGAGTGAAAGCCTTCCATGCCTCCTCGAAGGCCTTTACGTGACCTTTCGCTTGACTAGAGTTGAAGCTAATCTATAGGTCTAAATGAGCTTTTTTGATTATCGAGTCCATGTCGCTCCTATCCTCCACTACCTAGACCAGCTATTGATCCTTAGAGCTTAGCTATTCCTTGAGCTCAGCCACTTCTTTGGTCAGCTGCTCGACTTGAAGTTGGGAGGACTCAAGCTGTACCTTGAAGGTTTCGATATCTCCTCCCCCTTACAACTTTTCCCGATCCGCCAATGCTAGCTTCGATTAGCAAAAGATGTTGTAGCATATTTAGCCCACCTGTAGCATGAGAATGTCAGTCTACAGTACGACTACAAAAAAGAAATTCAATGAGAAATTGTCAACCTCAGGTTTACCATATTATAGTGGTGGGCTAATGCTCGGAGAGCCTCGACCTAATTAAGGTTCATCAATTTTCATTGGCCGGGTAAGAAAAGCATTGAGATCAGCCACTTTAGGGCATTATCGCCAGTTAATCTCCCCTAGAGAATGGAGGTCGAATCGGTTACTTCATTGGCGGGGTCGATCGCAAAGTGGGGCAGTGGCAGTCGGAGGACTTATAATAGCATTCCATCGCTAGGTTTTCCAAACAAGTTGTAACATATTGGTGCCTTTTATTTTTCCTTCTCACCTGCTATCCTCTTTGGTGCTGAGCCACGCTATTTGATCATTTACCTTTTGGCCTGACCCGTGGGGCTACTTTGCACGGGCTCCTCTCAATGAGTGAATTGGGGCTCGAGCACTTGTTCAATTTGTAAAATTATAGGAGCAGAGGTCGATCGTGTTGAAGCGATTGGCTCTACAGTAGGAGCCTTTTGTCGAGTAGCAGCAGCTCGATGGTGTTTCTCATTTCTTAAAGCCCTGTCTTGAGCTTTGGCTCTATTTCTGGCTATTATCTCTTCTTAATCTACAAATACAAACAGAACAACAGGCATCATAATCGAGTAGAAAGAATAGCAATCACAATTAACAAAATTGATGAGAATTTCTACCTTATCAATCACCCGCGAACAAGTCACGCTAGGCCCAAACACCTTTCTTTAGTCAGAACTAAAGCTTCCATATGCCCAAATTCAAACAAATCCTTAATAAAAGTATTAGGCCAACTAGGTCTCTGGTTCCTCGGCATCTCTATAGGTCCCCTCCACCAACCTCTTGGAATGGAAAAATCCCCTGGCCCTCAAACATATAAATAATATTTTTCCACTCTTAGCCATATAAAAAAGTAAGGGATACTGAGAATTTTCAACGAGGTCAAGCTGTTAAGTAATAGAAATCGGACTCCTCTGTACTACCTGATTTCCACGACATGGGTAAATGGAATATATTTGAAAAGTTGGCAAAGTAGGTAGGCTGGTTATATAGATGCATCAACACAGTAAAACTATAAAATATGGCGAAATAGTTGGGGAGTAATTGGGTTATACAGACTTCTAAACCTACCAGGAGGTTGACTATTACTTGGGCAAGAGGAAACCTAAGACCGCACCTCAATCCTTCCTCAAACATAATTATGCATCCCCTAGGAAGTCGATACATTCTATCCCAAGCCCCCGGCACCAACAACTCATATTCCTCAAGAATGTGGTACACCTTCCTAATTCACACCAGGTCGGTGGGGGATATTTTAGAAATTATTTCTGTATAATGTTCCAGGGTAAATAATTGACCTCAGGATATAGGAACATCGCTCGGGCCAGCTTCACCCCCAAACGCAGCCCTTTCTATGCTCGAATTGCTCGAGCTATCACTCGATGAACTATTTGAACTACTCTTGCAAGTTGTTTCAGACCCACTTTCAACCCTAGTCTCTCCCTGAGATGCTACGTCCTCGAATCCAGTGTACTCACTATCTGAACCACTAGATATTTTTGAAAAGAAAAAGAAGAGAAGATCAAATGGGTAGTAGAACTTACAGTTGGTATCTTGAAAACTCTAAGCGTGAGAAAGATGTGGAGAGCTTGAGCAATAAGAACTTGACCAAAAATGATTTCAGCAAAAGTGCAAATAGGTGTCTCTATCCCACACATTTATAGGAATCTAGACGCGAGAACCTAAATGGTAGTAATAATTGTTCTGCCGCCCTTCTAGCACTTCATATTCTATGGATTAATTGGTGCATTAAATGTAAGAAACCATAAAAAACTATGGTCAAGAATTCAAATTCCTTGGTCGAGAATTTAGAAACCCTGGTTGAGTGGGTAAAACCTCGATCTAGTGTGCATAATCATCATAATTGCCTAAAAATCATCATTTAATTATTTATTTACTCCCTGCTCCCGCTCGTCGAAAAGCTCGAGCAGGGCCATGAATAGGGGGGACTTATGATATGAGATAATCCAATAGGCCTACTTAATGCGCACGGCCTAACATTAGTTCTGGGCCTAGATGGGCTAGACCACTCGATAACAACTGTCCAGTCGAGTATACTGTTTCAGACCACGTTCGACAGGAGGCTTCAATCTATTTAGCCTATTAGACCATCTCGCTGATCGACTAGCCCCGTCTGTTTGACTATTATCAATCAGATGGCTCACTCCAGCATTGACTCATATCCTCCTACATTTATTATTCTTGATAACCAGTATAGTCTCTGCCACTACCTTTGATAGGGAGGCGCCTACCCAGGATACTGTTTACCCTGGAGAACAGGATATGGTGCCACCTGAAATAGTACTGAAATCTAAAATAACCATTAACCCCTTGGCGAGGACTAAAGCTCACTACACCTGAGAGGGGCAACTTTGATATATCACATTCTAAGAAAATGCTATAAATACCTCATAACCAGCCACGCTCTAGGTAATGCCAAATACACTATAAGCTCTTCATATTCTATTTGATTATCCTCTTTTAACCAAAACTAACTTGAGCATCAGAGTATCTTTGCCAGGGGCACCTCGATTGGTTTAATGTGTGTTGCTATTGCAGTTTTCAGACCTCGAGAAGTATAGCACTTGGATCATTCGACCTCCCTAATTGAATTTGCCCAAACACCACTTCACTATAAATGACTTTCAACCTCATCAATATCTTCACAAAAATATTAACATTTGTTACAAAAGATAAGCAATTGTTACCAATAATCGATTTCAAAATATTTTTTAATATACATTTGTGACAATAAGTTTGTTACAAATAGTTAATATGACAACATATGGTCATTACCAATACTAACAATTATTTATATTTCATATTTTATGAAAAATAGTAATTTTTGTCACAAATACTAAATGCGACAACATAGAGTCCTCACTAAAACAAACGTTTGACCAATATTTTTATTCCTATCAAAAGGGTTAGAAACTAATTTTCAAAACTTGACCTAAAATTTTATCGCAACTATCTAGAAATCCTTACATATAAGCATTATATCACATAAAACATGAATATATAGAAAAGAAAATTCAAAATAAAGAAGTGTCATACTAAGCTAACAAAAGCAACAACTTAGATCACATAAGCATAGTTGAAATTAAAGATACAACCTAAATTGTTACAAAAGAGAATATAAAGAAGTTATAAATAGTGTAACTTTAATGAGACAAAACATAGTGACATATTTGAAAAGGGTATTTATGATAGGATTATCAAGTGATCAAAATATATGAGTTTTCATATTCATGTCACATTCTCCATTCTTGGACCATTTACTTCAAAAGCCTGAAAATATAACCAAAATTTAAATTTATTAAAGGTAGAACCTAGAATAAGTAAAAATAAGCAAGATAACTTGAATAACTCATATCACAAAATTCACAATGGAAAACTTATGTAAAGATATCCACTTCATAATAAGAGATAAGAAACAAAATGCTAAGAACTTGAATGATTTGCTTCAAAATTAACAATATCCGAGCAATTGGAATTTATTTGAGACAAGAAAATTTAGAGTAGCACATCAAAGCTAAAGTTAATACTTTTTAAAAATAAAATTGCAAGAAAGTTACTAGTTGCAAAGCAAGTTTCTCAGCACATGTTCTCCAATTTTCTTGCACCACTTTGTCATCTCCTGCTCGTACATAAAGGTAAAGAGAAAATTAAAAAAAAAAGAGATACGAATACATGCTTTTACTTTAATTCAAAGGCAAATTTTACTAGAAAAGCTAGAATAATACAATGCACAAAATAATTAATTTAGTGCTGACAATAGTTTTGCTACAAAGTCATTTAATTTCTAAAATGTAAGTCTTTTCTAAAATCATGTAGAAAATTTTTGCTGTAGAAATTCTCTGTAGCAAAAAATTTTCTGTTGTTTTCTGCACAACAGAAAATTCTACTTTTTTTTTGGCTAAAAACAATAGGATTTTCTACTGAAAAAAGAAGAATTTTCTGCTAGAAAAAAACAGCAAGATACATGATGTTGCTATTTCTCCTAGCTAGAAATGGAGCTATTGAGTTTGTAGTAAAAGATGTATCATTAGATGAATGTGAAAAGATATATTTGTTGAAAAGTCCAAGATGGAAAAGTACACTTGAAGCATTTTGTCAATTATTACGCCCTTACTCGTCTCTAGGTACCTAGGTCTACACTATAAGCCTTCCCTATTTTTAGACCTTAGCCTACTCACCCTTAAAGGTTATGCCATCCTAAAGTGCTTCTAAATGATTAGATAATAAATCATAGGTCAAACCACCAAGCTAGAAATATTAGGTGGTATTGTATAGCTTTGTATCTAAGTTCATCAGTTGGCGAAAAGCGGACTCAAACACATGCTAAACCACCACCTCTCATATCCCTTAAGTAATTCTATTATATCATTGTATAAAATTCTATACCTTCTCAAAATTTTTTAAAGGCATGAAAGAGGGATAAGACAAGTCCTATGAACCAAACACAAAGAAGGGAGAAGTAGTTTCAATCAAGGGCCTACAAAAAATTCAAATATGAAAGCACCACAAGAAAATATTTAGTTAACCTTACAAGAAATGTAAATGGCTAGATGCTGTTTGAATATGAAGTTGGGCTTGAATCAAACCAGAGATTCTTTAGGTGTCTGATTACATAAAGTAGTGTTAGTTACCTTCCACAAATCTATAATAGAGAAACTAGTAAAAGATTAAAGACCAATTGCACCCCATTTAGTTGTAATAGTGGCAGGTTTCGAACATCAATTCCATAAAAGCAACACCAAGTGCTGCCCAGTAAGAGGACTAGCCAAAATCTGAAAAATAAAATTCCAATCACATTACGCAACTCACATAAGGTGGCCAAATATTCTAAAGATTAGCTTAATTTGACTGATTCATCAGAGAAACCAAAAGATAGTAACACTAATTTATTTAGTATTTTAACCATGATCATCTGAGGTTTGACGCTATATGCCAAATATAGAAAAATAATTTTTTACAAGAGTATCAAATAGAGAGAACTATATAAGCCCATGCCAAAAGCAAAAGCTTGTAAAGACAAAGAAAAAGCGTGAACAAGATCTAGATTCCCATACTTGATAGCAACCATCAGGCCCGTATGTGTAAACCTACCTTCCTTGGACCCCAAGTGGATCTGATGAAATTTCATTTGTATACACAATAAGAAGATAGTGGCAAAAAAAAGTTAGTCAATAGAGGTAAACAGAGAAACAAGAGTAAAAGGATAGATAATAACTATAAACCATACACATCAATTTTGCACTAATCATACCACCAATGCAATGGTGAGTAATAGAGCAATAAGAAGATCATTTTACCTTGGTTTACAGCAATAACCTCCTCATTAGTAAGAATTTTATATGTCTCAACAGTCATATTTCTTACATCACAACCAATCAAAAATGGAGCTTGAAAAATCAAGCAAGGAAACATAGTTAATAAATGAAAAGTCAAAAATAAAATCTTATAAGTGACACGAGAGCATGTAAAAATTCCATTGACAAAAACAAATGCTGAAATGCGCTCAGTCCGATTTCTGGACTGAGACTGGTTTGCAATCCCGAAACTAGATTCTAGTTTCTGGACTGATTTTTGGTCAAATCAAAACAACTCATAAAAATTCATAAATTATATCAATTATAACCCCTACACTTTTTAATCCACGATTATCATATAGTCAAAAATCATTTACATATCTCTTAAACAACTTTTTTTTTTCTCTTTTGTCCAAAAAAATGGAGAAAGAAAAATGAGGTAAGCAATTACTCCCTTATCACTCACTCTCCATTGTGTGTTTGAAAAAAAAATTCAAGAAAATATTCATTTTAAAATAGTATGGTTTACAAAAATAATACATATCTCAATGGATAGATACACATATAGCCTCACATTATTTATATATACCATTGCAAGTGGGACAACTGTCAAGATTGATTCCATTTTCTGGATTGTTTTACAATCCAATTTCTAGACTCGAATCCAGTCCAGAAGCTGGTTTAACCAGTCCAAAAACTACCATCCTCATTTTCCATACTCATTATAAATTCAAAAGAAATTAAAATTCTTCAAGGCAGACTATATATTCAATTAAACAAATTTTAGGTAGAAAAGAGTTCCAGTCAACCAAGTGAATGATGTGCCTTGATAACAAATTATGCATGTTTGTTACCTTGTGTTATTCAATGGCATTCTTATTTTCTTTTCACTATTGTAGTGGTTTCAGAATGAGATCAAAACTGTTGTTTACCAATGACATATAGCATGTTTACCAACAATAAAACATAACTGTATGTTCAAAGAAGTAACCCTAAATAAAATTAACAAAACTTGTCATTTTGTTCCTGTAAAGATTCAATTGTACTTTGATATTAATAGTAAATTGTATTAGATTTATCATAAAATCTCAATACACAAGACAACATGCATATGATATTTAACACATGTATCACCTCAAATTCAAATATAGACTTAGCCTCATTCTATGGCACATGATCTGTTGATCAAAATTGTATTATTCTTAAACATAAAAGATGACATCAAATATACAGGGCAAAATTTAACATAGCCTTCAAACTCCAAACATCAGGAAATTCAAAGAACAAATAAACTTTGTAATTACCACATAATTTAAAAGTAATGTAAATACATGAAAATGAAATATAAGACCTTAATTACCACAAAGGATGGATTGGTTTCTGGTCCAATTTGTCGATTGGAAAGGTCTAGTTTCTGGTTTTTCCAGTCTAAAAACTGGACTAGAAACCAAATAATGCAACACAAAGTATAATAATTCTTATGATTTGAAAATGATACACATAAAGACCATTTTTCACCCTTTTTTTGCTTTCAAACATTGGAAGCACTATATTAATATCTTTCTTTCCTTGCCTAACTTTGAGCTACAGAATTCCAAAAAGAAACAAGTCATTCTTGGAATCCAAGTTTATAAAAACAAAGAAAAGCAACTAGTAAATATCCACATCTTTGATCACTTTAAATACTTTAAAAACTACCCAACATCCCTCACCTAGAAATAAGCCCCATCCCTCATCAAATCAGTCCCTACCCATTAGTTTGAACTATTATTAATCTAAAAAACAAAGCAAAAATAGAAAAAAGAAAGAAAAGAAAAAAGAAAGAAAGGAAAAACTGTAAGCACTGTAATGGATTGAAAAGTGAAAAATGATAAAACTAAAATGTGCAAGACATGGAGGAAATGAATGAGAATAGAAAGATTACCTGACCAAATGAGACACTAGATTCAAGCCAATCTAAAATCGATTGAATAAAAAATCCAAAAAAAAAAAAACAGCAAAAAACAAGAAAGGAAACTGAGTGATGCCATTTGAAAATAAATAAGGGAGAAGGAGGAGAGGAGAAAACAACACACACAAACACACATACACACACAAGGGGGAGAGGAACATACCCATTGATTGCCACCAAGAGAAGTGAAAGAATGAATAAAACTTAGACTAATGAACAAATGAAAAAAGTTAGGGCAATAAACTAAAAAACGAGAAGGGAACAAAAAAAGGAAGAGGAAGAAAAATGAGCGCCTATTCTTACTGCCAAAAGCAAATTTTTATTATTAGGTGACAAAGTTAATTTTATTGTAACAAATATCTTGTTATGCAAAATATGTATTGTAAATTTAAATTTTATTTTCATTATTTTTGTTTTAAAAATTAAAATTATTTCTATTATTTTAATTTATAAATATCATAGTTCAAAAATAGTTTCTCAAAATATTTAATATACTAAAACTAATCCTTATTGACTAATACAAATAAATTTGAACAACCAAAATAAAAGATTTTATATTATAAAATCAATTCAACAAATTCTTAATTAAGAAATTATTTCTATTTTAGCCAAAAAAAAATTAATTACTAAATTTTTGGATTAAAACTATTTACATGGATTTTTTGGATATAAAAATTTATTATAAGAATTCTTTTAGTTATTTTGTCTAAATAATATCAAGAGAATATATGAAAATAAAAAATATCTTATATTTTTAATTTCATCAAGTTTGGTATAATTAAAATATTAGGTAGCACAAGTTATAAATTAGACAAGTACAAATTAACCTAACATATACAATATTTATTTTTATTTTTATTTTTAGTTATTAAATGTTGGCTATTTTCATTTAAAAATACTTAGTTATATTGATAAAGAGAGTTTTCGATTTGATTTAGCAAATGAAATTAATGAGAATCCAACCTTTTACCTCAAACTGGCAGTTGTTGCATATGATTCCACGTGTCTAAATATTTTTCGAGTATTATATTTTTTATGCATATTTCTCCTTCATTATAGTGTAACTTAATTCATTGCAAATACATATTACTTCACAAACTTAATTCATTGCAAATACATATTACTTCACATCTCAATCATGGCTTTTAAGTTTTAAAAATGATATGTATGGTTCTTTTAATACTTCATCGGAGGATTGATATATGGTTTGGGATAGAGGTATAGTTTTTCTAAGTATTTGTGAGAGTTGTGGAAATGATACAATTCTTATAAGTGTTTGGAGAGTTAGTGGATTTTATAAAAAGTACCATTTCAACCTTATTATTAAAATATTTTTGAAAAAGAATTCAAAGGATAAATTTGAAATATTAATATTATTGGTATCCAAACTATTTTCATGGATTAAGTTTTTCATTTTACTCTTTGAATTGAGTTGTCTACTTTAGTTGAAAATTTAAAAACAACTTCTAATTTAGACACAAAACCTTTTCTTTTTATAATATTTTAGATAATCATCCCAAATTAACTAAGATATATTATATTAGGTTAGGCTCGAATTATCCAATCCAAGTATCGTTTACTAATTTTAATCAAATAGTAATGATTTTTTACAATGATAAACTTTTTTGTTACAAGTTTTATATTTGTCACTAAAGCAAAAAAAATTCGTGACGATACAACATTATTTGTAACGAATATTTTGCTTTGTCACATAAAAATTACTTTTTGTAACAAAACTTTACTTTTTGTAAGGATAATTTTTATCTATCACTAGAAACTTACCTTTTGTAACAAAATACTACTTATTGTAATGAACATTTCATTATCGTCACAAAAAAGTAAATGTTTGGTAACAATATTTGTAGTGTGTCACAATAAACATGTTCTTGTGATAAATTAAACCTTTGTTACAAATTTTTGTGTTGTATAAAATGCAATTTTTTGTAGTAAATATCTGATTTAAATGAATGTGGATAAATTTTATATAAACTAATACAAATATAAATAATAATTAATGTTCGAATATTTATTTACAATTTGTGATATAGAAAATTTTTCAAATTTAAATATGCATAATTAACAGCTAGATTTAAACAGTCAATTAAGAACTACTTTAAAAGCACAATCCCTTCAATAAAGGATCATGCCTCTTTTCTCATTCTTTATAAATTTTTTATCCGCTATTCATTTTAGATAAAACGTTCATTTTCTTTTAGAAAAGAAGTTGAAACATTTTTTTTTAATGAAGTATAAGTAAAATCGTTTTTGTTCGTAATAAATGAATAATCTCACATTTCATTACATTGTCAACCTTAATGAGAATTCACATCACGTTAAAGATGAAAAAATTGAAATCTAAATCTATTTTAAGGAAATCTATCCTATCATAATTAAATTTGTATTAAATCCTAAAAATAACAACCAATAATCAAATAAATACAATCACATTTAATATGATTGATTGACTTGGATGAGACAAAGTATAGAACACAACCTTCCATTTCCATACGATCAATAGTCACATAGTTGGATGGGCTAGCCTTCAATAATGTTCATGAAGAGACATGACCGCAACTTGAGAGTGTGCTAACTATAAATTGGTAGCTTGTGTAGTGACTTTTCAATGAAAATATTTGTGGAACTTTCAAATGCCACTAATTGCAAGGTGATGGATGAAAAAAATCTTGCTTTTTAACATTGGAAAATCCAATTTTACATTAAACAAAAAACATTAAGTACCCACAAAGCAGAAAAGCTTCCATGGAAAGTAGCGACAACCAGGTGAATTGCCCATGAGGATGCTAACTTTGCAGCAAAAGTTATACATCCTTTACAAGCTAATATAGAATTCATCATGTGAAAATCGAAATAGGCAAAATATCTCTCTGTCGTGTGTTTTTAAAAACGTACACACGACTTCTTTCATGACA
>JACGDI010003151.1:1262279-1315016 GCA_014898725.1 Jacaranda copaia
TTTGTAATTCTATTATATGACAACATTTCTAGCTAGGTCTTTAGCCACTTGCCTGGGCAATCAATTTGCAAACTCTATATTTGCTTTGATTGATCATTTAATTTGATACATAGTCATCTCATTAATTGATCATTAACTTGAAAAAAAATTTATATAAGTAAATTTGGCACATTCAGTACATGTACTAAAACTTTTACAGTTTATATAGTAAATAAAATAAATATTTATTTTTAGTATAATATTAACTGTTTAGGTAACGTTTTATATTTATTTAGTCTTTTAATTAGTATAATGACATAAAAATTACGACAAGATGGTAATTATGAATATAGAATGTACATGTTGTAAATGATAGTTACCATATAAGTTGTAATTATGAGGATAAAAACAAAAAAGAAGTAAAAGAAGGTTACTAAACAAATATTTATTTTTAGCATAATATTAGCTTTTTAAGCAACATTTTATGCTTATTTAATTTTTTAGTATAATGACATAAAAAATATGATAAGATGATAATTATGAGTATAAAATATGTGGGTTGTAAATAATGATTACTACATAATTATAGTTATGAGAATAAAAAAGGAAAAAAATCAAAATATTTTGATATACATCACACAAAAACATATAAAAAATGAATAAATACTTTATTAATAATACATATACTCAACATAAGAATAATGAAATCTCATTTTTTTATGTAGCCATGTGATTCAACATCCGCATTTAATTTTTGTTTCTACATCCCATCACTTCTACATGCACAAAATATCTCTCCCACATATTGAACTGCCGATGGACTCATGCAAATTCCTAAGCAGCATCCATTCTAGTATACAACTTCAGCATCAATTTTTATAATTTTTGAAGTTCACTTTTACAAGGAGATGTTCATGAGGCCTGCGCCTTCGGCTCGTTAGGTTTTATTTTCCAAGTTCATTTTTATTTTAATTAATGTATTTTTAAAAATTGAAAAAATAATTATGGTTTGAAAATGAAAATGAGATTGTATTTGAATGTTTTGTTGTAAAGTAATGACTAAAATATATATATATATATAGAGAGAGAGAGAGAGATGAAAATTTAGTTTATTTTTATCCTTTTACATTTAAAAAGATGTATTTTTTATAAATTTTAAAATCATAGGGGTACTTTGTGTTAAATTAAATTTGAACTCGACTGATTTGATAATAGAATGATATGATAAATTTAGAAAAAATTAAAAATATTTTAAGTGAAAATGAATAGAAGACAATGGTTTTCAATTTCAAATAGTAATGAAAATGTAAACGAGGATTAGAAATGAAAACAAACAGCCCTAACAAACTGTAGTTTTACATCCAGCCTGTGACTACAACACATAGTCCCATGTTTCAACGGTAATCGTTTTTTTTATTCATTATATTGTGTTTTGAACAAGTTAGTACTCAATTTAATTTTTGAGTATTTCTAGTAGCCGATGTGGGTAAATTGCGAATATACAGTGTTAAAACAAATATTTCAAAAGTACCTTAAAATCCCACATCTTTTCATATGGACCAAATTAACCTGCCCCTATCTAATGCACAATCGGTTAATTTATTTTTATTGGATTATTTATGATTAAATGGTCTAAATTAGATCAATATTTTGTACCGCTGTAACAAATCTCTTGACCACTTCTTATAATTCTATTTCTAAATCTTAATTTGAGTATTTGATGTTTTTCGTTGAGCAAACACTATCAAATGTTATTTATTTATTTTTTTTTATAGATTTCAGGATATATATATATATATATATTTAGATACTAGAGGACCTTTCCCAAAAAAAGTACCCTAAAATATTTTTAAAAATAACAAAATGATCATTAGATATTGCATTCCACAAAAACAATTAAATTGAAAAGCACACACTAGTTGTCCCATGCAATGATGTCAAAATTGCATGCAGGTAAACATCACAAGCCAATTACCATCGAAATGACATCCCAATTAAACATGACCTCTTTCAATAACTACAATCTGCAACATACATGACGATGGTGGGAAAATTCTATCTTGGATGCACCAAGACCGCTAGATGGGCTACTATATATATATATATATATACACACACATATACATATTTTCACATAATAATTCAGCTCATCCAATGGACTAAGTGCAACCAACATAGAAAAATCCCTGGACAACCTATACCTAGGACCCATATCCTAATGTTTTCACATCCAATCCACCTAGGCACAGTCCTGTTCTAAGATACTTGTCAACAGTATGAATTATATTAACTTTTTGCTGCATTTTATAAGCCATCCATTTATATATCCTTTGTAATACTCCACCTATGAATCCACGCAGAAAGCATTAACAAAGCCACTGCTTTTTTCCCCTACAAAAAGGCCACTCGCGCACCGCATCAGAAACTCAGAGGCTTCTCTTCTGTCCTTCCCCCTTAATCTCCCCCTCTGGTCCGCCATGACCAGTTCTTATAAGCTCATACTCTTATGGTCCCTCCTCGACGTTTTAATTCCGGCGACTGTTGCCGGAGACTGCACGTGCGGCGGCCAATCCGACCAGCGAAGCGACAGTGATGAGGCACTCAAGTTCAAGCTGGCCTCGATTGCTTCGGTCCTCACGGCTGGCGGCATCGGCGTGAGCCTCCCACTTCTCGGCCGGAAATTCGAACTCCTCCAGCCGGAAAACGACGTGTTCTTCATGGTCAAGGCCTTCGCCGCCGGCGTGATATTAGCGACGGGGTTCATCCACATCCTCCCCGACGCATTCGAAACCTTGTCGTCTCCTTGCCTCGGCGAGAATCCATGGCGGAAATTCCCCTTCGCCGGATTCATCGCAATGATGGCCGCCATAGGGACGCTGGTCGTCGACACAATTGCAACCACATTCTACAAGAATATGCATTTCGCCGCGGCCAAGCAGGTGAACGCTGACGAAGAAACCGGCGGCGAGGGCGAGCACGCAGGACACGTACACGTACATACTCACGCCACGCACGGCCACGCTCACGGTGCCGCCGTCCCTGCCGACAATGCCAATCTGTCGGTTCTTGTCCGACAGCGCATAATATCACAAGTACGATCGTTAAATTTTCGTTTAACCTTGAGGTCCTTGATTCTGGACTTATTGACTCGCATTGATAGAAAAAACTTCTTTTTTTTCTTCCAATTCTTGATTGTGTAGGTTTTGGAGCTGGGAATTGTAGTACACTCGGTGATCATAGGGATTTCGCTGGGGGCTTCTGGGAGTACCGAGACAATAAAATCTCTGATGATTGCTCTGTCTTTTCACCAGTTCTTTGAAGGAATGGGTCTTGGTGGATGCATCTCCCAGGTATGGTTGATATAGAGTACACTTCTGGGAATCGATGTTGTCATAATGTTTTCATTAGTTCATATCTGATGGCCAGAGATATGTAGTCATTATGGTTTTATGTTGTTATATTCCAATTCTCACTCCAAAGTTATTCTAGTCCCACCTTTCTATTCGATTTAAATTCTTTATTCGAATATATGTTTAATCTTCTATTATATTCTATATATGTATATATGTGACATTGATTAAATATTTTTTTATACAAATAATTAATTAAGATGAGATACACTTGAATTATGCACATCAAATTGAATTAAAAGATGAAATAGGTAAAGGATTCAAAATCCTTTTTATTGATGTTTGAATGCTTAGAACTATCTTCATTTCTATCAATGGAAGATGAAGTGGAAGGGATGGCAGGGTTAGCCCCCAGGCTTTCAAATTTGTACAAGCCCATGTTATGAATATATTTTTATTAAAAATTAATATTTGGTTTTTAAAACTAATAAAATTATCCTTTATATTTTGTAAAAAGTCCAATTTCGCTTCTTAAAGTCAAAATTTCTGATTCAGTCCTTGACTTTATTCATAAAATTGAAATCGCCTAGATCTCTCTTTTTGTAAACCATACATACACATATATGGTTTTTGTATGTAATCGCCATTAATGAAGTTTTTGTCTTTTCAGGTTTATTTTGACCCTAACAATGCTTCTAATTTACTGGTCAATTTCTCTTATTACATGACTGGAAATATTCTTTTTTTTGTTTTTTTTATTTCATAATGCCCAATCAGGGAATGCAGATCAGGGAAAGTGTTGGCACGGGCAGCTATCTTCCCTTTAAGTTTATATAAAATTATATTATACATATATATATTTTTATTATAATTTAAAAAAGCACATCTCCCAAAACTAATAAAATTATGCTTTATGTATTTTTTCAAAAGATCCACTTTCACTCCCTAATTTCTCACTCCGTCCCTAACTCCAATAATTTATATATAAACCAAGAAAATTAATTGAAATCACCTCGTTTTTTATAAATCATACATCTAATGTAACGCCCTCACTAAGATTTATATCTTCTTAGCTTTATATGACATTAAATTGTATGTGTTTCTTTGCACAATTAGGCCAAGTTCAAGTCCTTGACAACGACAATCATGACCCTCTTCTTCTCGCTGACAACTCCAGTAGGGATTGGGGTTGGAATTGGAATTTCAAGTGTTTACAAGGAGAACAGCTCCAATAGCCTCATAGTTGGAGGGGTTTTCAATTCAGCTTCAGCTGGGATCTTGATCTACATGTCCCTTGTTGATTTACTGGCAGCTGATTTTATGAACCCAAGGATGCAAAGCAATGTGAGGCTTCAGTTGGGAGCACATATTTCACTGCTACTAGGTGCTGGATGTATGTCCTTTCTGGCTAAATGGGCATGATATATAGTTCCTTCTGCTTCATCTTAGCTCATTCTCATCTTTACTTCAATTGTAAAAGCAGAATGGAGTTTAATGTTGATAAATAATTTTATCCCCATAACTTTTCTTTGTTTTCTCTGATCCCCGCATACATGTTTATTTTGTTAAAATTTAGTATTCTTATCTCAGGGTAAAATCTTATCTAGATGCCTCTAGTTTGTAATAGTGTGTGGGAAGATCATAGCTGGAAAAGCTGCTAGTGAATTAGGAGGGAAGGATATTTGAGGGTTCAAGTTGCGAGGAGAATTTCCAATCATGTTGTCACAAAATTACACGTAAATTGACTTGGCTCTATTCGTACATCGTAGGTACACCTTCCCTCAAGTATGTATTCAGATTTGTTATGATGAGGTAGTTCTATCTTTTAACTATCCTTACTATGCAGACAACACTTCAAAATACTAAAAGTAATTATCTTACCTAAAATTTGATATATTTTTCCTTATATAAAATATCACTTTTTTTCGTTCATTCTTCATGCCAGTTCAATGTGATATGTCTTTTCTTCTTCTTCTTTTTATTATTATTTACTGTTCTGTTTTTTTGCCTCCTAATTAAGTCATGAATTATTAGATCACATACAATAATATTAATACTTCACTTTATAATATTATTACATTTTCTTCCAATAATTCATATTTCACTTTAGTTGGTGAGTGGTATGAATCTAAATGGGACCAAGTCTTATAGTAGCCTGCACTTTAATTGTCAACATGCTATACCATGACTCCTAGAGAAAGGAAGGTTTGTAATAACACAAGTGCGTGAGTCAAGAAAGTTTTTCCTTCTTTCTTTCTTTTTCCCTCATCTAACTTAAATTTACAATCAATTTATTTACAGATATGGAAGTTTATCATCAAACTATCTCTTTATTCATTGAGCAACAAGAATTAAGTGCTATGTGGACTATCAATGAAATAAATTTCTTTCTACATGGATTCAAATGAGGTCGGGTAAGATACAGTAAACCTGCAAGAATCCAATAATCTGATTTCAATCTCTTTACATACAAAGTGTTATTCCAAATGCATAATGATGTAGCTAAGAAAAGATTCCAGCTAGCAATTGTTTGACTTGTCTAATTATAATATATATAGGAAATTCAGCTTCACATATCCAAGTTAAGAAAGGTGTGGGCTACTAAAATGAATAAAATAACTTGTGGTAGTGGCTCATTAGGGAATAACTAGAGCTTGGCAGTGTGGTCAGAAACATTACTCAACCACAGGATGAAAAGATTCCACCTACCTTGACTGGAACATAACAATGCCATCACTGGAATTAGCTACCGCTGCCTCGTTCTCTCTACCTGTGGAAAATTATCAAGTTGCGGTAGAAATTTGTTCAATCTTGTTTCAACAATGAAGACCAAAAGCAATAATTCCATTTAGTTTCACCAATTTCCACAGGCATATTATAAAGAAAATAAAAGCGAGGCTTGAAGCATGTGCACTTTTTTTGACAATAACCTATGAATATTTTTTTGTTAATATATATATATATATATATATATGCATTAGGAATTCGTTAAGGTTCAAATCCCTAACCTCACACTTTTTTATATAAAATTTATATTATTTGATCAAAAATCACACACTAGATAAATATAAATATGAAATGGTTAACTATATATATGTAATATTGATTTGAGTTGAGTTGTCGGGATTTTCTTCCGATCAATTCAAATATTGGGTTGGATATGCAAAATCGCTCGCCACGTGAAGGAAAGATAAATTATGATTAACTAGAGTCATCCAACAACTCTCCCCCAACCCAATACTAAAAGTTTATATAGGAGTAATAATGTTAGGAGTAAAATTTTCGAGAAACGAATTAGAATGTTTAATGGACTGCGTGTCCAAACAGTCACATTACTAAAATCTGATGATTATACGCGTATCGCTCTTGATAAGTGAATGAGACTCCAAAATAACCAAGCTTATTCCTTAATGAAGGATTTAGTAAAACACCACATCAAATATAGGTAAGGGTGGTAAATGGGTGAGTTGGGTTGGATATGGTTTGAGCTCAGTATGTTGAGTTGGGTTCAATATGGATGGGCTCAATATAAATTTTAAATAAGTGGGTGGAAAATTGGTTGGATTGGGTTGAGTTGAAAATGGGTCCAAATAACCAAAAAAAAAAAAAAAGCATCCTTAATCAAAAAAATTAATTCAAAAAAAAATAGTAATATTAATATGTCTTTCATATCTTATATTCAATATGAAATTTTACAATATTATGGGAGATTTATTAAATTATATACTCATTTTATTAATTTTTTTCATATTTAATTATGCTCGTAATTAATTACAAGTCTAGCAGTTATTTTGTTAAAAAATTGATCCTTTGAAGAAAATGACACCATTTCAGAGTTACAGTGTGTTACTGTGAAATGCACAATTTTGTTTAAATTTCATATTGAAGTTTTTCTTCCATGGCAGTTTTGAAAGTTATATTCATACAAGAATAAGTGAAGAAGAATTTGAGTAGAAGACAATTATGTTAACTGAGCATATGATATGAAATTATAAGAAAAACAATTCAAAATGTCCTATTTGTATTAGATTGAATATAATTATTTAAAAGGTAATTAAAATTAAAACATCAAAATTTAATTTGTCAATATAAAAAATCACTATGTATGAGTAGGAAAAAAAAAATCTTTTTGTATAGTAATATCAATGGAAATTGTCAACTAAAACTTTTCGTGTGGAAGAGTATTGCAAAAATCAAACAATGAGATGCCAAATCTACATTGTATTAAAAAACACAAATAATTTATGCAATTAGTTTTAATAATTTATTTAAATACAAAAGTTTTGTAATTATGGTACTTATTTGATGAAAATGAATTTTTTCTATAAAGTCCATATATCTTCTTAATTTTTATAATTTTCTTTTGTATATTTTGGCAACTATATCCTTGTGTTAATTATTATAATTTTTTATTTAATCATATAGCATAAAAATTTTATGTTCTCATACTTGGATTAAGAGACTGAACAATTTATTAATGATCATATTTTATAATTAATTGCATATTTATCATTTTATTGTTTGAACCAATTTTTAGCCCACTTAAATTCACTTTGAGCCGAAAACCAAAAAAATTCCACATCAACCCAGCCCACTTCAACTCATTTTCAAAACTTTAGAATCCAACCCAACCCAAAACCAAATAAATTGGGTTGGACCCAGGATTAACAGCCCATAGTATAGGTATGTGTAGAAGGTGAATAATTAAGTGTAGCAAGATCAGAGATTCAAGTAAAATACAGTTGGGTGCGATATCATTTCTAGAAAAATGACTTAATAAGATAATTAGGGAACACATAAGTTTATAAAAATGACAGTAGCTTATACTCTACCATGATCATTCTTTTCCTCATCTAAATTCTATATCCAAACGTAGGGTAACAAAACTAGGGCCAAGAGAAGGAAGTAATTGTATGAAAATCTGAATTAGGATAATTTAAAAATGATAAAGATTTTAACTTAATTTGATTTTGACTCGATATTTTTTCTTGAATATTTGAGATTTTTTAGAACAACACAGAGGCATTATCATTTAGAAAATGTTGATTAGTTACTCAATATGGGCTGCAAAAATTTGGCAGTTCAATTTTTTCACAACTTGGGTCATGGGCCTATAAATTTTATTTTGTATATTTTTGCCCGTTAGAATGTGAGAAGAAAATGGTTTGGGCTTTTCATAGGAAAATTTATGTGCAAATTGAGATCTTGAAGTTTTTCAAAACAATATTGATTACGAGTTTGTAACAGGACTGTCAACGGATTGGATTTGGATCGAATTAGGATAATTCAAATAATAGCAGATATGCATAATTAAATTCGAATCCAAATCTTATAGAATTTATGCATGCAACTTCATGTTCAAATCCTATAAAAATTCGAAACCAGATAGGAAAATCCGATCTGATAAAAAAGTCCAAAAAATTTTGTGTTCTTTAAATTTTTATATTATTAGAAAGAACCATTTTATAAGACATGTTATATGAGATTTCAAAATTACTTTTTAATCCAAGTATAGTATTTGCAAAGCTAAGAGGTTCAAATTTAGATTTTTTTTCATGACTTTTTATCATATCATTGCAAAAACTAAAGATTTAAAACATAATCCATGGTAGGGGTGTTTACGAGTTGGGTTGGTTCGAGTTTGGAGGGAAAATGAATCCGAATAGATCATTTTTAATTGGGTCGGGTCGGGTTGGGTTTTATCGTTTTTTATTTTTGGTTTGGGTAATTTGGTTCAAGGGGTTAAAAAAAAGAAGAAGGAGGAGGAGGAGGAGGAGGAAGCACCCATTACAATTTCTTTAGTTATTTAACTAGGAAATCAAGATAATTAAATTATTTTCAAAATATTCATCAAAATTCAAAAATACAAATCATTGCACAAAAACACTACAAGTTATAATTGTTGTAAATTATCTCCTTCTTTATTACAAGTCATGATTGATATTATAAAATTCTAATTTCAAATCTCAGTTGAACATTAAATACAAATATAAATAGCAAAAGTTATAATTAAAAAAAATATTATTTATTTTAATTAATCGGGTCGGGTTGATGAGAGTGAAATTTGAGAACCGAGCCAAATATAATCAGGTTTGATCGGATTTTACTTGATCAAACCCGATTACCCGAATTAATTAAATTAGTTCAGTTTGGATTGTCGGGTTTATCGGATCGGGTTGATCCGATGAACACTCCTAATTCGTGGGAGTTGTATCAAATTGATCATTCGGTAATATATATTTTATAATTCATAAACCATTATAAATTGTGTATTTGGGCTATAATATGAAATATATGTATATATAATTACTTTATTAAATTAATTGCTTCAAAAAAATAAAAAAATTAGGGCATTATCAATTATAATATCACATATATTGCATTCTAGTTAAAAGTTTTCATTAATATAATTTATGCTATATAATTATCAATTTAATAATATATTTAATAAAATTTGAATTCGCATCTTTATTGGATCGAATTGTATAATTTTATATCCGATCCACTTATTTTGTATTATAGATATTTGTAATCGGATTTAATCCATCAGACATTTTAATCAGATAAAAATCCTAAAATTTGGATCGAATTCAGATTGGATTGGGATTAAAATTTAATTCATAACAGCCCTAGTTTGTAAATTGTAACTATATCTCTAAATTTAAAGAATTTACTGAAATTTAAAATGTAAGTTGCCACATTTATATTTTTTCTTAACAATATCTTGAATTACAATATTTCATTTTAGGATTTATAAGTTTATCTTCTATAACTTTTGTCACTTCATAGAAATAAGATTGAATAATTACATTATTATTAAATACTAACAAAAAATATTATTATATAATTCGACTAACATCCACATTAATGGAAGCTAACCAAAATCCTCTTAATTATTGGGTATTATTATTATTATTATTATTATTATTATTATTATTATTATTATTATTATTATTATTTCTTTAACAAGATCTGTTTGGGACATTGATTTTGCATATAATCTGTGATTGATTTTTAGCTAATTTGTCGGATTTGTTGAATTATATATTATGATACTAATATTTTATTTTCTACTATCATTCTATACATTTTAAGCAATTAACCACCCCTATTTTAATATTACAAGGGATCGACATGAAATTTCAATTTATATTTGGATGTAAATATCATTAATTTGGCATTGCAAAGCGTAGGCCGTAGCTTCTTATAATGAAATTAGTTAGGTGGTTGATCGAAATTACTTCTTGAACAAAACATTTCATATCCATGTTTTTCAAGAATAAAAATAAACAAATTATTTAATTATTTTTTATATGTTATAAAATGATTTAATATTTTTTAATGTCTATTTCAAATTTTAAAGCAAATAAAAAAATATTATGAAATAAAATAATAGGAAAAAAAAGTAAATTATTAAAGAGAAAAAATCCTTCGTCATTATCTTTTGAAGGATAATTCATTTTATTAATTTATGAGGTAACACACCATCGAGGTTCCAGTATAGGTAATCAAAATATCATTTAACTAATCTAAGATAACATTGTATGGTTATTCACTAAAAATTACTCTTTTAATATATAATTAATCTGTAAACATAAAACAAATCAGATTTTAGAGGGAAAAAAAAGTAACTCATTATATCCTGAATTTATTAATCTCATTTACCCCTTAAGGTGCCTAAAATATTACTTGTTCATACAATGAAAGTCTTTATTTTTCATGGACTTGTCCTTTCTATGAAGTTTTTAAGGGATACTGTGATGGTATAAAAACAAAATTACATCAAAGCTGGACTTTCTTTTTCCTTTTCTTGTTAATCGAAAAATTTTAGGATTAGAGTCCGTTTGGTTTTATTTTCAAAACTTATTTTTATATTTTTTATTATTTTAGAATGAAACATATCATGTTTTACGTATTTTCATCTAATATTATTTTTATTTTTAAATACATTTTTTGATAATTTATATGTTTTTTTTCATTAATTTTTTCTATCTATTTTATTATTTCTATATCTCTCCGCCTATAATATATTCAAATAAAAAAAATTATTAATTTTTCAATGATTTATCTAAGTATAAATTTATTTTCAATTTATTTTTATTAATTAATTTTTAAATTTTAAAAATAATAAAAATGAAAATAAAAACAAAGGGGCCCCCTATTATTTTAGACGAACCCAAGTCACCAGCCATTTGATATTTTCTCCGCTTCGATTCTTCTGGGAGCGTCTACTCAACATCTAAAACCCTAAGTATACTCTTTTGCTGCAGCAATGGAAGGAGTTCCACTGCTCGACGATGGATTTCCAGCGACAAGGCTATTTAATCAGGGGTACTCCTACACATACGATGATGTAATCTTTCTCCCCCACTACATCGACTTCCCGACGGATGCCGTTTCTCTCTCCACCAAACTTAGCCGCCGTGTGGCGCTCGCCATTCCCTGTGTTGCCTCTCCGATGGACACTGTCACTGAATCCTCGATGGCCGTTGCCATGGCTTCTCTTGGCGCCATTGGTATTATCCACTCCAACACCAGCGCTTCTCAGCAAGCATCCTTAGTTCGCCACGCAAAATCACACAAAATACCATTTAATCATGACCTCATCTTTAAATCTCCTTCAGATTCAATTTTATCAGTGGAGGAGTTTTGTTCTGCACCAGTCATTTTTGTGACGGAGTCTGGGACTCAAAAGTCCAAGTTGTTAGGAACAGTCGAGAAATCTAATTGGGAGAAATTAGCTGAGAAGGAAATCAGGATTTCTGAGTACATGATCAAGTCACCAGTTTCTCTTCCGGCTGGCTATAGTTTTGAGGATGTGGCGGGTTATTTAGCCAAAAATAAGCTCCAGTATGTTCCATTGGTGAGGGATAATGGGGCGGGCGGGGAAGAAATAGTGAATTTGGTGATGGTTGATGATGTGGAGAGGATTCAAGGGTTTCCGAAATTGGGGTTGCCGTCTTTGGGGCCTGACGGGGAGTTTCTGGTCGGGGCGGCCATTGGAACAAGGGAGTCGGATAAGGAAAGATTGGAGCATTTGGTGAAAGCAGGGGTGAATGTGGTGGTTCTTGATAGTTCTCAAGGGAATTCTATTTATCAGATTGAGATGATTAAATATGCGAAGAAGACATTCCCAGAGCTGGATTTGATTGGTGGGAATGTGGTGACAACATACCAGGCGCAGAACCTGCTTCAGGCCGGGGTAGATGGTCTGAGAGTTGGGATGGGATCGGGTTCCATTTGTACCACTCAAGAAGTATGTGCTGTTGGGCGCGGACAGGTAGCAATTGCCATTTTTCGGCTTGGCTGGCATTAAGCTAATATATGATGGATAATAGAACTAAATTAAGTCTTTATTCTTATCAATGCAAAGTTAAATAATGTTCTTCTATGTATTGGTGGTTAAAAATGATTTATCTGTTTATAGTTGACTCAATGATGTGGCCTAAAAAGTGTTAAAAATGATTTTAGCTTATTTTGAACTTATTGGCGAGACCTTTGCTTGTTTTGTCGTGGAATTTGCATCTGATTTCTGGCATTGGAAAGAGTTTAGTATTTTTGGAACTATTAAAATGTAATCTGGAGTGCAACTTCTTTTTCCAGGCGACAGCAGTCTACAAGGTTGCGTCAATTGCTGCAGAGAGTGGCGTGCCCGTGATTGCTGATGGTGGCATCTCAAATTCTGGGCACATTGTCAAAGCTTTGACCCTGGGGGCATCAACTGTAATGATGGGGAGCTTTTTAGCTGGAAGCAACGAAGCACCCGGTACTTATGAATATCAGGTTCTGCAGCATTTTGTTTTCAAAGTTTTGAATTTCATTTTGTTCTCTGAGTTTTAGCTTCTTCTTTGTGCTTGGTCAGCTTTATTGAAGCTTGTGTAATGGCTTGATTCTCTCTTGCTAACTGTCATAAACATCCTTTTCTACAAATCTGAAATTACCAATTAATTGATGTGATATAGTTGGTTTGCCAGGGCTGGTAGATCATTGTGGACTTCAGGAATCCATATGAATCCATATATGTTACATATCACATAGACAAACGTATCTCTATAACCACACTCCGTTAATAATGGAGAAGATTGGAACAAGGTGTCTAGATGTAATGTCTGGGTCAGACATTGCAAGTTGCTTTTTCTTCAGCCACTTTGATATAATATATGCATGTGATTCCCTTTCCTTTGCTTTTTGTATTTTTGGTTGAGTTCTTGCCATGGTGCTGTTGACAAGATATTCACCAAATAATTGTGAGCTTTTTCTTAATATTTTGTACAATTTTTCGTTTATTTATAGTTTTAATTGCTTATATAGAAGGTTCGAGTGAGTTTGTTATTCCTTTTCTTTTATACATATATATTTGCTTTTTTCCTCCTTGTTTGTTACATTGTCTAAATGTTAACAATTATTGGGTTTTTGCAATAATAGGGTGGTCGTCGAGTAAAAAAGTATCGAGGTATGGGATCCCTAGAAGCAATGACGAAAGGGAGTGATGCTCGATACTTGGGTGATAAAGCCATGTTGAAGATTGCTCAGGGGGTGGTTGGATCAGTGGCTGATAAAGGTTCTGTATTAAAATTCATCCCATATACAATGCAAGCCCTGAAGCAAGGATTCCAGGATCTCGGTGCTTCCTCCCTACAATCTGCTCATGACCTATTGAGATCAGGCGTGCTAAGATTAGAGGTTTGTTTTGAAGGCTATGGACCTTCCTCTCTCCTTCACTGCTAAGACGTTTATTAGTATTATTTAAAGTGGAATCCCCTATCCCAGCGCAGTTTTAACCAGTCATATGGAGAATGTAATCAACAACTGTAGCTTGAAAATTTTGTTAAATGCAGGTGAACTGTCAGACTGACATTTATGTTTGATTCTACTTGTCCAGGTTAGAACGGGAGCAGCACAAGTTGAAGGTGGAGTTCATGGATTGGTTTCTTATGAGAAGAAATCCTTCTAAAGTAGTCTTGTCAAAAAGCTTCCAGTGTCAAAAGTCTATCTTTTTAGGAAAATTCTCACCCCCACCACATTCCGGCCAATCTCTTCTTGTTTTCTTTTGGAATCTTTTGTAAGAAACTGAAAATCTGTTTTTTCCATCATATTTTCTTATTCCGGAATCGGCTGGCAGAGGTTCCTAGATTGTCTCGAATGCTCCTTTGTCTGTTGGTAGCTGATGCATTTGTGCGTCTACGAACAGCATCAGCAAAAATTTCCGTTTAGAAAAGTGTGTTCTGCCGGATGTTTTACCGTTAATTAATAGAAAACTCATGTCCGGAAATCTTTTCTATTTAATTTTTCCAAGAAACTTGGGACACTTTCCAAAGACAACCAAATTATTATTACTTTTTTTTTTCTCTGTTTTGATGATTAAAAAACATGTATTTCTTTACCTTATCTTACCTTGATTTTATTTATTTTAATCTAATAGTCATCGCACTTAGTTTTTGCGCGCAGAAAAATACATTCTGGGTAACTTAGAATTAATGTATGAAATAATCCCAATCTTGAAGTGAAGTTTAGATTGTATTTGGTGTTTGATATGATGAAGAAGATAATAAAATGGAGGATGGAGTTCTGACAATGCGGGTTTGTAGATTTTGTAAAAAGTATAGTTATAATTTTGTTGAACTATCAATTTTAAATGATAATTTAGAGGATAAATTTGAAATATCAGTGAACTTGATAACTAAATTACTTTTTTATGTTAAAATTTTCATATTATTCTTTAAATTGTATTGTCTTTTTTAATTGTTGGATTAATTACCGAGCAACTAATATAGAAAATTAAAAAATAATTTTTATTTTAAATACAAAATAATATATATGTTTTCATAATAGTATAGATAAAAATTTATGTGATATTGTCTGCAAAATGCTGCCGACGACGTAATAAGTGGAAACCCACTGCGGAGTAATCATTAAGTCATAAATTCAAATTTTTTGGGGGATCAAGAAATATCCGTCTCCCTAAAATTTGGCTTAATTACCAAAATTCCTTCTCAAAGTTTCAATCAAAGTTATAATTATCCTCAGAACAATGGATTATGGCTGTTAAAAGAACTTTAACGGAAGCTGATAGACTTGTTTTATTTTGAAACTTGAGAGGTACTTTTCGGTAATTAAATCGTATCTTAGGAGAGTCACACGTAATGAATTCCTATAGTGATACTATAAATTAAAGTTTCAAATTCAAAAAAAAATAAAATCTATTTCTTAAAATAAATTTATATTATTGTATATCTATCTTTATATACACTATTATTATAATACATTTTCATCTATTTTTATAGTATAAAATAAATAAAAATATCTATTTATTTTTATTTAATATAGTATTAATAATAATTTTAATACATTTATTTAAGTTTTTATATATGGCATGAAGTGATTGGACTATAAACAATAATTACTGTATAAATCATAGCTATAAAAATTAAGATATAAAAATATATATTTTTTAATTATTTCACTTGAAAATACTTCAAAATAAACTGAGTTTATTAACAATTATAGATATCACTAAAGGTGACCTTACGCAATAAAAACCACAAGGAACAATTGTCACGCATTCCATCTTTTGTTCTGTCTATACTAATAACTAAAAATGACAAAAGCAAAAATCAAATGAGAGGGGAAAATGGTAAAATCCACTAATTTCTGTGTGTCGCATGAGAAGCGGAGGAACTGTGTAACTAGTTAGTGCATTCCCTGTAGATAGAAAGCATTTATCCAGACAAATATTATAAGAAAAATATTCTTTTGAATTATAAGAAAAATATTCTTTCGAATTATAAAAGAAATTTGATGTGAAATTTGAATTTTTGGCAATTTTTTATTACATATTAGTTGAAAAATTAAATATTTGGATAATAAATTTTTATTTCATAATATATATTGATTTATAGTATAAACCATTATATATTATTATATTTGACATTCTCTTTTTTTCTTTTTAAGGCATGGAAAAGAGCAAAAAGATCCTTACCAAAAAAAAAAAAAAAAAAATTGGTAACAAACCTCCTTGTAATTTTAAAAATTATGCACATTGTTTCCCCCTCATGATTTGCTGCAATTTAGCTCTAATTTTAATGTATAGGGACTATACTATCCTTAGTTATTTCACATATTTTTAATTTTATTTGTTTATTTTTTTAAATATATTTTTATATATCTTCTTTCATCTCTTCATACCAATTTTTTTATTTTTAAATTTCAAAACTATTTTTAACTTTCATCTTTCTAATTTATTCTATTTTTTATTTTATATAAATATAAATGTAAATATAAATATAAATATAGAATATATATAAAAATATAATATATTATAAATACATTATTATATTTATGTATATATTTTACAAAATATATATTAATAAATAAACATAAACATACCAATTAACAAACATAAACATAAACATAATATACTTGGCATGCTACATTTATAATATACTACAAATATAAATATAATATATATAGAAATAAAATATATTATAAGTATATTATATTTATGTATATATTTATATACAATATATATTAATAAATAAACATAAACATAATATACCCACACTCAGCCCCACCCCAACCCTACTTACCACCCTTGCAAATGGCGGCCTCCATTGTGAGCGCAGCCACGGCTGGTGCCATCGGTAGCCGCCAATGGCAGCATTCACAGAGGCGGCCCTGGCTGTCCATGAATGTAGCTATGGTCGGGCTGCATCTATGAGCGGCGGCCATCGCAGAGGTGGCCTCCATGGTCGCTTCTGTGAACGCAGTTGTGGTTCGGCTGCTGGTGGAATATGGAAGGGTTGAAGGGTGTGTGTATGTAGGGTTTATATATATAAATATGTATATATAAATATACATACATATATTTAATTATATATGTATAATATTTTATATTTTTTTATAGGTAAAAGTAATATGAAGTATTAATTTTTGTCAATTCATTCAATAGTTGATATTCATGGGCAAAAATGAAATTTCAAAGCAAAAACCCTAGAACCAACCACACATACTGTGCGTTAATTACACCACAGGATGGAGGAAGGTAATTTGCTATTTTTTTAAAATCATAAGGATGGGTGCTGCCTATTTTTTTTCATAGGGAATCTTTTTGCTCTTTTTTATTTTCAAGGGGGCCGGGAGGAGGGGAGGTTAAAACCTAATTTGCCCCTTTTTTTAGCACATATCTTATTTTTGGCTAAGGCCCAATGTCAATAGCGTAATATAAATATTAGGTGAAAGTAATATATAGATTTTATTTAAATTTTTTTATTAATATTATATTTAAAAAAATTAATTTAATAAAAAAATATTAAAATTTAGATTTATATCTTTAAGCCAACGAATTGCTCAATTTCATATTTGATCTATTTATTTTGAATTACAAATATATTTATAGTTGGATGTGATCCATTAAATATTTCAACCTATTAAATATTTTGCAATTTAAATTAAAATCCAATCGATTGACAAAACTAAATTCTGTTGCACGTAATGAAAATCAAAACAAGGCCCAATTAGTGGAACTATGAGCCCAATATCTAGAATTAGAAGAACCTAGTAATATAACAATGAGCCCAATATCCAGAACCAAAGCCCAATCCATGATTCACAGTAGGGCTGAAATGGGTAGGGTTGTACCCTACCCAGGCCCATACCCAATCAAAACCTAAAAATAAGACCCATCTCTTACCCTACCTATGAGACCCATTACCCATTGGGTCTATGTGTTGGGCCTGCTGTCCAGACCCAATGTTTTTGGGCCTGACCCATTTTTTTTCCAGGGGTTATTTATACTTCCAACAGTTCTGTTGCTTCCATGAGTCAAAAAATTTGTTCATTCAATATTTTGACATACAATTAATTGTAAAAGTAAAAATTAAAATTATAACAATTTTCTTAAGTCCAATTATAAGAAATATATATCTAAGTTTTTAAATAATCAATCTAAGTGGAACCATATTCAATTTAATTGTAAAAAAATCCCCAAGTCATCTCATGTCCAATTTGATAAAATAAGAAAATGACAAAATACTTAAGTCACAACTATATAAATTTTCAAATCCAATTATAGAAACATACACATGTAAATTTTAACAAATTAGTCCAACTAAAACAACTTTTAACCCAACTGCAAAATCATCTTCAAGTCATGTAATCTCCAACCTATTAATTGAAAGGAAGAAAAAATTAATTAAATTGCTACTTAAAATAAAATAGAATCGAAGTAAGAGCATTATTAATATTTACTTGCAACTTTTTTTATTAAAATCTTACTACACTTTCTACTTGAACTTCATATGATTCCGCATCACTTCCAACTACAAAAATTAAACATGGTAAGAAAAAAATTATATTAATAAAATGAACAAAAGAGCTAAACAATATAAACAAATGTACTTACCATCCTTAGAAATTGGTCCGATCCAATCATCCGCTACTATTAATGCCTTTACCACATCTGAAAGCAAACAAGCATGTGAGTCATCAATAACACGACCCCTAATACTAAATGCTGCCTCTGATGCCACGGTAGTAGCTGAAACTGCTAAAAAATCACATGTTATTTTTGCCAAAATAGGTAGCTTAGGGCTATTTGCTCTTCCCCAGTCTAAGATGTTAAATGTTTGTGCTCTGGGAAATCTAGCCTCTTCTAAGTAGATATCCAACTTTGATTTTTAATTAACTGAAAATTGTGATTCATTACACCATCTATGAAAATCATGTAAAGAAGCGCATGTTTCAACAGTTGTGCTACTTGTCAAAGTGGTCTCATTCTCTGAAGAGGCAACACTACCTCCATAAGCAATGAATAACTTAACCAAAGTGTTGAGAACCCCTTGAATGTATGGACGAGCATTTGAACCATAAATTCTAGTATAAAAATATTTGATCAAATCCATTTTAAATTTGGGATCAAATATGACTACAACAGCTAATGCCAAACAACACGCATCCCAATATTTATCAAACTTCTCCTTCATGGAACTAGACATCCTCCTAACAAAATTAAATTCACTATTTTCCCACTCAATTATCTTCAAATGAATCTCATAAATATCAGGAAAAATTACATTGGATGTTGGATACTTGCGACCACTAAAATGGCGAGTAGCTTCATAAAATATTTGTAAACAACAATGCACAATTTTAGCCAGTACCCATTTTGACTCAGATGGATTGAATTGATAATGCTTATCTATTCTTTGTAAACGACTAAATGCTTCTTTTAATGGTAATGTTGTCGCAAACAACTCATACGTTGAGTTCCACCTGTTAGGCACATCTATGGCCACTTGCCTCTTACCCTCGAAGTTACACCGACTTAATGCAATGTCAAATTTTTGAGTTGTAGCAGGACACTTGTTCAAATATCTTATAGTTTCACGAATTTTCTCAATTAATCCCTTAATTTGACTCAATCTGTCTTGTACAATCAAATTTAATATGTGTGCACTACATCTCACATGTAACAAATCCCCATCAAAAGAAATCAATGAATCACAAACAAGCCTAGCTTTCAATCTTCTAATAGCATCATTAGCTGTAGCATTATCAACAACTATTGAGAACAACTTCTTTTCCAAATTCCATTCCAAAATCATTTCTTTCATGAAGTTAAATAAAGCTTCACCATCATGTGGATATTGAATCTTTCTAAATTGAAGAATTTTCTTTTGCAATTCCCAATTCTCATCAATAAAGTGAGCGGTCAAACAACAATATGCAACATGCGAGTGATCCGAAGTCCAAATATCCGTAGTCAAAGACACTTTGCATTTTAGTCCATCTAACAATTTATGAACTTTGATTTTTTCCTCTTCATATACTTCAATCACATCACTTCTAATGGTGTTTCTACAAGGAAGCTTGAAATTCGGATTTAGACCATTCAAATTTTTTTAAAAATATTCATGCTTACTTATATTGAAGGGATGTTTGTGTTTTATGCATACAATTGCAAAATCCTTCAACTTTTCACTCAATCAAATATAAATTCACTCCTAGGGCTTTCGCCAAAACTATTCCTGGAATCTAACTTGAATTTTGGGCATGCATTCTGTAGGTGCTTTTTCAAATGAGTAGTATCATATGTAGCATTACCAGATAAAAGTTTTTTACAGTAGTTGCATTTAGCATGCACAATATCATTTATACCGCTGACCTTTGTAAAATGCTGCCATACAATTGAGTGTTTTCTTTTTGTACCTCTAGGTGCAGTACTCACTTCTTCATTATCACCGCAACTAAGAGATACATGCTGGATGGATTGGCTATGCGATGTTGACATTACAAATCTTAAAAAAGATAATAAATTAGGTTAATAAGATGTAACTTGAGTTTAATAACTCCATATAACACATTAGATCAAGAACAAAATCACCAAATATGATTTCAGAATCCTAATAGAGCTTACTTTAATTTAGACCAAAACCCTAGACAATATATCTATATGGATCCCAAGTTTTAATACTTTGAATCATCTACTCTAACCATACTTTATTTCTCATTCCAACTTCATTAACATATGTCAAATATAAGAAAATATTTAATACCAAGCAAAATAGGCATCAAAAAAGTAGAAGCAACAATAGAAAAAAAAGCGATAGGGGAGTCTGATGTAGCATCATACATAATCTATTTATAGGGGAGTTTGATGTATCTAATGAAGTTCACAAGTTTGAAGATGTGGTAGGGGCTGCGGGTACAGTTTAGAATTCAGAGAATTCTGGGTCCAAGACTAAACTTCTGATGAGCGAGGAGAACTATGGTGAGAAGCAAATTGCTACTGAGAAAGTTGTGGGTGCTACAGGATGAATTAGAAGTTGAGCTTCAAGAATTAGAAGGTGCAGAGTTGGAGGAAGAGCTCCTTCAACCTACAACCATAGCCTTAGCTACTCTTGTGAAGGTTCTAACTAGCAGAGTACTTGCTCGCCCTGCATCTTAGAAACATATAGAGGAGGAAGACAAACTTGCTACTTTGCAAGTAGAGATGACTTTTTAAGCATGTGTCATTTTCCATGTCAACCCTTGAAAATTTTGCAAGAGAAGAAATTGATGATCTCAGCCTTTCCAGTGTAACCAAAGAACCTTCAAACTCTCTGTTCTTGGGAAAGAACTAAATAATAATCTAACTAGATCAAACATTGTTTATACTTTCTGATTTTGACTTGAGGGATACTAGATAATAAAAAAGATTTATTGGGAAAAAAAGGCAACTACTAGGTCAAAATCTTCTCCAAGGAGTACAAAAGATCAACTTCTACTGCTAAAAAACATATGAGAAACTCAAAACTCTGTCCTATAACTCTGAATTGCGAGTATGATTCTCTTTCAAGTAAAACATGTCTTATTCCTAGTTCTCTTGGTAACTGGAAGCATGATGCTGCCAAGTCTTGAGAAATATTTACCAACAATTACGACATATATTTTCGCCTCGAAATAGTCAAATTACCATATCAACAAACATATGCTATTTGAAGTAATTAATTTTCTATATGCTTACAATTATCCTATTCATAACAACCTTTAAAAATCAGAGGGCCAACCCACTCAAAAACCAAAGCTAAGTAGCATTTAGATCATTCCATCAATCAGACATGGCTTTTCATTGATATCTCTGCTAGATACTCCATTTGCCAACAAATTTTCCTACTTGTTGGGGGAATTCCGCAAATACTACCATTTCCTAAAATAGAAACTTTGTTTAAAAGTACTTTCCCTTGAAACAATTATGACCCACCAACTTTAAACCATTACTAAGAAGCAATTACCTTGCGAAATGTAGTGCATTAAGCAAGCATATGGTGATGGAAATCCAAGTTTTATGATTTGTCAGGTCTTTATGTCTTAACTAAGATGGAATAATAAGTTCTAACAGTAATAGAATAGTATAACTCTATATTATTCATAATTCCAATTTCATATTTTTCTTTTTGCATTTATGTTATATAACATCAATAAAAATGATAGTGATTGAAACACAAGGATGCGCATATTCTACAGTTCATTGTCTATGATATGGCACTAATTAGCATTGTTAAAACAAATAGAAAATATATATTATTTGTGGGAGAATTGGAATCTAAGGGTTTGGGATGCCAGGCTCAGAGTATGCCATGGGCTCCTCAAATGTCAAAGCAAACAAAAAAATGGCCTTGATAGGGCATGAATCAATCATGAGAAATAAAATGAACCTTATAAACCTCACTCTTTTATAGAAAAAAAAATCTATAATGATAACTTGTATACGTTAAGAATAGTGACACAGCAAAATACAAGATTTCGTGGAAACCCTTAGATTTTATTCCAAATGCCAAAAGCATTATTTATGTTCCACTTGAAAGAAGTTGAAACGTCAAAGGCCCAAACCCAACTTGAGGAGGAAGATCAAAACTTGAAAGTTCGGCATATTCTTGGAATGTATCAAGATATGAAGCAAAGTTTGAATTAAGAATACCTAAAATAATGTGGTAGAAGTTGCAAATAAGGGGAAGAAAGCCATGCCAGTGATGGGTAGTGCAGGCTGCGTTGATGATGTGCTGTGGTGGAGCCATGGAGAGTCTCTCTCGTTAGATCTGTAGAAAATAAATGTTATTATTTTTAGATTAATTTAGTCCGTTGGATTTTGATAAAATTCAACAGTCTAAAATATTTAGGGTAAATGGGTTTGTTATGGGTTGAAATCCTACCCATACCCATTTATGATTTTTTACTGAGCTTGGGCTTAGGTATAATATAAACTGGCTGGGTCTGGATCTGGGTATTATGTTGTTGCTGTGGGCCTGGGTAGGGTAAAACTCTACCCATTTACAGCCTTAATTCACAGCATAAATGAGGTAGAGAATTAGGGATCGCATGGTGAGTTTAGTGTATAGTGAAATGCTGATCTTCCATAATCCTAGCTAGATTTGGGTTGTTGACCAAGAGGGTGTTTGGGTGAGTTTATAAGCTTATTAAAATATTTTATAAGATGTTTAAGAGTTTATAAGTTGATAAAAAGTGTTTGATAATTTTTTTTAAAAAAGAACTTATAAGATCCTAAAATAAGATATTATAAGTTTATAAGCTCTTTTAAAAAAAAAGTAAGGAAACCCTTACTTATTTCTAAAATTTTAACAAGCTCGTTCATTTTTAACTATTTAAATACAAAATTGTCATTATTAACATCTCATAAGCTTCAAAATTTTATTTTATCCAAACACTTCAACAATTTATTTTAAAAATAAGATCTAACATTTTATAAACTTTAAAAATATTGTATAAGATATAGGAGCTTATACATCTTATAAGATGATTAAAATAAGCTTAGTTAAACACTCTCCAAGTTACCTTGAATCGGGTACAACTTGTCTGGAAACAAACGAATATGATTTTTCTTTCTTTTTATTTGAATCTATTTATACTATATTAAAAAGAAAGATCTTCCACACATTTAAAGTAGTAGTTAAGTCATGTTACATCCAATTTTAAATTACAAATTACTGTGAAGCCTATGATCCAATAACAAAAGTGTTACATGATGTGGAAAGTTAGAAATTCAAATTTTAATGAGCTTCGATGTATGTGGCTATGTGTCTAGATATTAAAAAAATTGAACTGTAAATTATATTATTTATTTCTAATTTAATTTCAAATTTGCCTAACTTGGTATAAATGACATAATACAATCAGCATAATGGAGAAACTGACGACATGTGTATGCGATTACATCTCATATTTTTTAATTTTGATATAAAAATTATTTATCATACATAGATTCATATTAATTGGTAAATAATATTATATTTTATTCAGTGTGTTTATCATTAAGATTTTCTATTATTTGTTTATATCATACAAAAAATCAAATATTTTATTATTAATAGTAATAATAATAATAACTAAGAGAGTGTTTGGATGAGTTTATAAACTTCTCAAAATATGTTAAAAGATGTTTGAGAACTTATAAGATATCCAAAAGTGTTGGGCCAATTTTTTAGAAAAGAGGTTATAAGTTTCTAAAATAAGATATTAGGAGCTTATAAATTGTTTATGAAAAAGTAAGATTTTAGGAGCTTATAAGCTCTCTGAAAAAGTAAGGAATTTTTAACTTATTTTTAACATCTCAACAATCTTCCTTAATTTTAATCATATTAATTACTAACATCTTATAAGCTAAAAAATCTCATTTTTTTCCAAACACTATAAGAAATTTTTTTTTAAAGAAAATCTAACACCTTATAAGTTCCAAAAACATCTGATAAGATATAAAAATTTATAAGACATTCTAAATAAATTCAGCCAAACACCCTCCAATTTTATTCGCAACGATATGCTGCAATGGCTAGTTGTCAAAATTTTTACCCATGAGGATAGTTTTGTCCTTCCAATAAAAATTTGAAGTTGGGCGCACCCGATAAAAAGGAAGACAACCTCAAGGAAAGCTCAAAAAATCAAATGGTCCAAGCACGACACGGATCTGATTCCTGATGCCAACGAGTCCATCCAATTTAACTCACAGCTCGTTGTACAGCTGAACACGGATGTTGCAATGCACAAAAAATACAACGTATGCCACTTGCTGCACCGGCGTCGTAAATTAAACAATCTACTTTCTATTTATGATGTTCAAATTTATTGATAAATAACATATTGTTTGATTAATGGTATAGATGGTAGAAGGTTTGATTTTAATAAAAACTTTCCATCAGATGAGAAATCATATGCAATTTATAATTAATTTAAAATTTTCGACTCCTTCAGTGTAAAATAATATTTAATAAAATAGTATGAGGCTTTGTAAATTTTGTAGCAATAGCTACAAATTGTAGTACAAAATTTTTCATAGCAAATGTAATATTTTAAAATAACAAGTAATAAAATTGTTTACCAATTAGACAACTAGTCATGCTCATTAGATGTGCAATAAACAAATTTCAAATTAGCCATAGAAAAATTTTTATATATAAGAAAAAATAATTATTAGTCATGAATTGATTGTAGGGGAAAATTAACTCTGAGAGCATTCACTCCGAGTTTGACTAGGTTAATTTCGTAGATTAAGCTACGAATTTTTAACATCAAATACAAATTAATTGTAGTTGATATCATAGTTTTTTGTAATGTCTTTACGAAGAAGCGTCTTAATAAGTAGAAGTTGACAACTTATAATTGATATAAAATTTTAAATTTTTTCAGTGCAAAACAAGAATTAGTATCATGGATATTAAATTAATTAACATGTAATTTCCCCAAACTCCACATGTCTTGAAAAATATTGATCTTTATTCTGTTGAACTCATATGATGAATGACTATAATTTTCTAAATGCTATATAAATCATGAGATCCATTTATACTTTGTGTAAAATAAAAATTTGATCAAAATTTTTTGGACACTCATTTTTAATAATTCACAGTGAGATGTATTATTTATTTATTTATTTTCTTTACATAAGCCGTGGAGGATAAGGTCCCACGTATTCACCGGAAAGGAATATATTCAAATTTTACGGATAAATTCAAGATAGCATATGAAGATGCTTAAAATCTAAGCAAACATATATCCTACCCAACCCGCTTTTTGCACTAATTTACGATTTAAAAACAAAATGAACTTCTAAAAGTTAAGCTGGACTTTTAAGTCGATACGCTTTTCCCACTATGGAACATCTTAGTCGAGCTTCGTATTTTAATTGGTGAAAAAAGTTACTATATAGAAATTACAATTAGTTTCATTTTATGCTTTTTCTTTTTTAGAGAGGGTACATTACAAATGGTGAATTTTTATCATTTTAATAAATTAATATTATTTTATTCTCAAATTAAACAAATCAAAATATAAACTATAAACAATGCACGTAAAGTGTACAATGCGTCAATTTTGAGTTGAATACAAGAGCTCCCACATAATAAGGGAAGACTGATGTTACTTGAACTACAAATCACTAAACTCATTTTATGCTTTTCTTACTAATGGTTTGGAATGCAAGCCAATTAATTAATTTTATTTGTTCAGCAACGCATTTAAGCATCATCAGACGATGACATTGATACAAAATAATTATTATATTCTTTTTTTTGAATTTTTTTGATCAAACAACTTTTAATAATATTAAATTTTATTTCACATTAAAAAAATTAAATTTTTTTAGTAATTTACAATGGACTTTCATCTCTTATTTTGTGATGAATCTTTTCATAAAGACAAAAAAAATTTTCATTTTCAATAGAATATGGCGTAGCGAAACTATGTCCCTAAAATTAATTTATACACATTTTTATACATTTTATAATATAAACTGCGATTTGCAGATTTTTTGGAAGCGAACTGAATTGAAATGATTATTTTTCAAAAATTTTGGTGAAAATTAAAGAAAGAAAGTCTATATATTTTCCACATAATTAGTCAATTTCTGTATACTTACAATTATCCATAATTTAGGACGATAGAAATAGTTCTAGAAAGATAAAAGTATAGTTAAACATCCTCGTAATATTTCTGAGAAATTCTAGAAAAGAATCTTGCTTTGATTGTCAACGAAGGAAGAATTTATTCCCTTTGGGACATGATGAATAGTATATGACCAATCCTTTTTCAGATATATAAGTAATTAATTATATAGAGCTAAGTACGGGAATTCTAGATCTCCAATATATTTAGGTAATTAAATAGATGAAATTATATTATGGGATGTGCCACGAGGGTGCTTATACCCAAGAATTTTGATTTATTTATTTATTTATTTATTTTTAAAAAAAGATTAAAAATTATTACTAAACAATATAAGAGAAACTATACTAGTGGTAAATGTTGACTGGTCACAGCCAGTTACGTTCATTAATGAAAATATTTTTCATTTTGTTATACTAATAATTTTCACAAATTTATATGTAGTGATAAAAATGGTTTCTAATTATTTTTTACTATTGATATATAATTAATAATGTGGATATAGTGAGAAATATAATACCCATATAATGCATTACACGTATTTTTGTTGTCCCTGATTGTTGCAACAAATGCGCATCAATTGTTCAGGAAAATTGATATTCATATTCCAATTACAGCGCTTTACAATTCAAAACAATGAATAATGTGAAATTAAACTAATAGTATCCTGGTATCAACTCTTATTATTGATGGTGAAAACTTATAAACCTATTTTTTGTGTACTCTCTGAAAAAAATTATCATTACTATTAATTTTTTAAAAAAAGATTAAGACAAAATAGTTTATTTGCTATGTAACATATAATTGTTAGTGACTATATTTACCAAATTACTTCATATTTTGTGAATTATATTTTTCACGACAAAAAATTAAAGCATAACTTACAATCAATTCGTAATTGAAGCTACAAATTCATAACTTTAGCTACAAAATTAACCCAATCAAATATGAAGTAGATGCTTTTATAACTAATTCTCACTACGACTAATCCCTAGCTAATAATTACTTTATTTTTGTATATATTAATTTTCTTATTGATAAAGTATAATTAATTCATTATACTTGAACGAACAAGGATTAATAGCTAATAATTTTGTTATTTTTTATGTAAAAAATTACATTTACTACGAAAATTGTAGCTATAATTTATAGCAGTAGTTACAAAACTAATTTTGCAGCAATTTTTCCATAACAGATACATTATTTTTTGGTAGTGTTTTTACATGATAACCCTATATTTCTTTTCTTGGCTCGAATTCTTAGATAGAAATGTATAATATTAAATATTTGTAAATTTATCTGTGCGAAGTCTAACATTCAAATCCTGATGATAATGCAATTCAACTTTTGTAAATATATATATGTATGTATGTATGGATTGGTTGTAGACTTTGATCAATTGCTAGGTGTGTTGATATATTTTTCCTAATATGGATCATGTTGACAAGGGTTGTGTTTAGGGTCCGGAATGGAGTTGGGGGGACAGGTTTTCTTGTCTGTATGTTTTGATGTGGATGTGAAGAGAAAAGAAGAAAGGAATAGGTGAGGAGGACAATCTTCTATTCCACAAAAGCGCTGGAGATTGTGAGAAATTGAGCCCCCAAAGCTTTTCAACAATAAAGAGGCTCAGCATGTTGCCGCCCTTTATGCATTGAAGTTCACGTTCCTCTTTTGTTTTATTCACCATTTATTGCATAGTTATTCCCTACTTCTTTTTTACAGTAGCTACGTCCACTCCACTCTATTTTAGTTTAATTTCTGTTACGAAATTGGACAAAAATTTATAAGTGTGTAATTGGCGAAATAAAAATATGAAAAATTTATCACTCAAATATATATCAACAAAGAAGAGAAAATTTTACTAATTTAAAATAGGTATGAAAGAAGATTACAAAAGTGTATCTTACAAAATCTTAAAGTTTGATCACTTCAAAACTAGTTATTAAAACCCTAATCCGCAAGACAGGGTATATATATAGACCGTATCAGGTCAGCACCCAATATTTAAAAGGTGTTTGGCTAAGTTTAATTTATTTAAAAATATCTTATAAAACTCTTGTAAATAAGATCTTTTTGAAGTCTATAAGATGTTAATTAGATTCTATTTTTAAAATAAGTTATTAAAATATTTTAATAAAATAAGGTTTTAGAGCTTAAAAAACTAAGTAAAGACAATTTAGAAAATTGATTGGAAATAAATAAGCTTATTTAGAATCTTATAAGCACTCTTTTTAAAAAAAATTATCAAATAATTTCTAGCACCTTATAAGTTTTTAAATATTGTATAAGATTTTTTTAGGAGCTTGTAAATTCACCCAAACACCATCTTAGTCTGCTTACAACACGTGCAATATATTTGTGTGTATATATATATATATTATTCAAACTTGTGCAAAAGAATTGTTTATAAACACGACCATTTCTTCTTTTTATTTGCGTAGAAGGAATTTATTTATCAAGATTGCCTTTAGCGATGATACATTTTGAAGGTAAAGATTTCAAATATATAGTAATAAATTCATTGAATTTATTTGGCTACTTTTATGTATTTTAAATCCTAGAACTCCCATTTTAAACTATTTTGTGAATTATCTTGATTGATCTACGTGCATAATAAGAAAGAGATTTAAAATTTCTCTCTCAAATCCAACATGCATGTGCGCACCCTAATCGAGTTTCAATAAATTGTGGCATATATATGTCGATTTTCATTTAATTCTAGCCTCATCACCCATCAATCAAATTCATGATGTGGATCATCAATGAGAATAACCAAAAAAGGCATGGTACTACGAAAGAGAACAAAAGAACAATGCTTTAATATAAGAAAAATGAACTGGTCCTACGCTGCAAGTAACCTTAGAGTGTAAATTTCGATATTAGCCTTTCATTTTCCTTTTTTTCTTTTTTTTTGGGGTGGTGGTGGTGGTGTTTGAAATTAAGTTTTCAAACTAAAATTTATCTAATTAGATAATAAATATTATTGCACTTATATAATTAATTATTTTTTGAATTATACACTAACATTTATATGACAAGTATATATAATTTCATTGGCTTAAGTCCAGTTAGGGTCAATTACATGCATGCAAAGCATCATCACCTATCTTGACATACCTAATTTAGAAGCTTCACTTCTGGTAATTTATATATTGGAAGTAGCAGAGGGTGTACATTCGCTGCATGTGTACTTAGTAAAAATGAAAACTAACCCTAATGTGATAATATGGTTTTAGAACCTTAGTTGTTTAAAAATAATTGCTATAATAAAGAAAAATTAGGAAGTTAACACCAGATAAAAACTCATTCATGTAGTTTTGAAAAAAAAAAATTATAGGTAATAGTAACAAAATACTTCAAATAGGAGAAATCATATCTGCAAAAGCCAGGAAGAAGTTGAAAATATGTATATATATATATATATATATATATGAAGTTGCAGAGAAATGAAAATGTGCATAACTATATATAATTTTCATGGAACTATTATGTAGTAGTAGTGAGGGTAAATGTTAGTTGGTAATTATTCTATATAGATATGAAATTTAAAAAAGGAAAATAAAAATATCTTTAAAAAGTAATTAAAAACACACCAAAAGGGATACTCTTTATTAATAATATAGATAGTATAACATTGCAACCATATATATATATATATATATATACATATTCAACTGTTTAAAGATTATTCGTTTGTATCAACTCACACACTCCCCAGCCAATAGAGCATTCAAATTAAATGAAAGGAAGTACGCCTCTTGTGAATGTATGAAATGTGTGAGAGACGGAACTTTTGATAAAGTAAGGGCCATATATTGGGATGGAGGTGCATCTTTCCTTTTTTCCCAAAATGATAATATATTATTACTATAGTTTTCTTTCTACTTTTTAATGTTTCTTTTGCGGACAGATATATGTTCAAATGGTAACAATGAACTTATTAACCAGGTGCAATTTCGTAATACTAATTCTTTTATCTCTTCACAATTTCCAAACAAGGGCATTTTCTTACCTATCAAGAAAAAGCAAGCCAACTTAAAATACACTAAATTTGATTACATTCATACATTGATCTGTCATTTTTTAAATTATCTCTTCGTAGTTTATATAATGCATGTTTGATCATAAAATAGGCGAGTTATGAAAATTTTACAGACATATAGAATCAAGACGTTGTCCCCACTAAAATCAAAACGAATTTCTTAAGGGTTCATTTAGTTTTATTTTCATATCCTATTTTCACATTTTCTACTATTTAAAAATGCAATTAATACATTATTTTTTTAATATATTTTTACCTAGCATTATTTTTATTTTCATTCTCTAATAACCTGTATTTCTTCTCACAATAACATATGTATATATATATTTTCTTTCTATTTTATTATCTCTATCTTTCTTCACCCACAACCTACTAAATCCAATATAATCATTACTTTTTCAATAATTTATCCAAATACAAACTCATTTTTAATTCATTTTCACTAATTAACTTTTTAAATTTTGAAAATAATGAAAGTGAAAACTGAAAATAAAAATAAAACCAAATGGGCCCTCACTTATTCAAATTAAATGACAATTTAGACAAACTAAAATATCAATGTTTACTAAAGCACGGCATAAATTGACAAGTAAATATAAGTGGTCCTTGGCAAAAGATGATTTGTGGATATATAGAGAAATGCCATTTCTCTTTACCTTTGTCCCTTTTCTTTTCTTTTCCTTGTTAAGGTTATTTCCTTTAACTTGTGCCTAATGCATTTTACTTGAGAAACCAATTAACCCTTCAAAAGTACTGCACCGTATTCTCCCTTATATGCACCGCATTTGTTCTTGAATCTCTTGGTAATCGGTCGCCGCAGCCCAGAAAGAGAGAAAGAAGGAAAGTAGAGAGAGAAAAAGAATGTTCCATCCAAAGAAACCACCAACTATGAATTCTCACGAGCGGCCCATGTGCGTTCAAGGAGACTCAGGCCTCGTCCTCACTACTGACCCAAAGCCCCGTCTCCGGTGGACCGTCGAGCTTCACGAGCGCTTTGTCGATGCTGTTAACCAGCTCGGCGGCCCTGATAGTGCGTATATCTGCATATACAGAATTTTGCTTCGTTTAATTTCTGATATTTTCTGTAATATATATCAGTATATATATATTTCCTTATAATTTCTCAACGTAACTGGTTTGTTTAGAGGCCACGCCGAAGACCATCATGAGAGTTATGGGGGTGAAGGGTCTAACCCTTTATCATCTCAAGAGCCATCTTCAGGTTTAAAGCTCAAATTCTTATTTTCTTTCTTTCTTTCTTCCCCCACCTTCTTTCCCCCGTTTGTACCTAGTTTCTGGAGTAGGGTTCTTGTGTCTTCAATTTCTTTTGTTTTTTTTTTTTAATTTTTTGGTCAGAAATTTAGGCTGGGAAAGCAGCCTCACAAGGAACTCAATGATAATTCTATGAAAGATGGTGAGGGAGGTGACTATATTATATATATATTGCTCTTAAGCTAATTACTAGCTTAATTAACAACAAACCGTCTTCATCTTTTTCTAATTATACTCAATTCATAAACTTGTGGCAGTTTCATCTTTAGAACTTCACCGAAACAATGCGTCATCGTCTGGAATGCTGGGCCGCAGCATGAACGAGTATGTTCTTGCCATAATTTTTCACTTTTTTGTCTTCTTTCTTTCTTTTTTTCCTGTCGTTTTTTATACTTATTTAAGGTGTTTAATTAATTTTAATTACTGGATTTATAAAGCCAAAGGAATTTACGCATTAATTAAGAACAAATTACATAAATCTTTGTTCTTTCCGTGCAATTAGGATGCAAATGGAGGTGAACAGAAGACTCCATGAACAATTAGAGGTAAGCTGCTGGAAGAACCAAATGAAGAAATACATATAAAATTTTTGCTTTATGTAAATGAAAAAGGATGGTCTAAATTGGTTAGGAAATCGCAGGTGCAACGACATCTGCAGCTTAGAATTGAAGCTCAAGGAAAGTATATGCAGACTATTCTGGAAAAAGCCTGTCAAACTCTTGCTGGAGAAAATATGACCGGCGCCGGTGGTTATAACAAGCCCGTAGGGCTGGAAATTCCAACCATGAAAGATTTCAGCTACCAGATGAACTTCCCATCTTTTCAAGATGACCAGCCGGAACTTCATCACCAGACTATGGAAAGATCATCCATTGATCATGCAATCATGCCGGGCAATATTAATGATAATTTCTTAAGCAAAAAGCGGCACAATCCGTACAGCAATAACAACATTAGTACTGGGAAGAGCCCTTTGATCTGGGCTGATGATTTGAGGCTACAAGAACTGGGAAGTACTACTACTGCAGCAGCACCATCTTGCCTTGATGATCACCAATTCCTGTCTATTGATAGAGGGTGCAGCGATGTTGATTCAGCTTCGGAAATTTATGAGGCGAAGAAGTCTATTCTATCTGGAGATCATGGGGTTGTGGATAAGAAATTTGGTGCTTCGCCGAAGGTGGAGCGGCTGTCCCCTGGCCAGATGGCTGAGAGGATGAACCGCCACTCTGCCGCCATCAGTGCTGGTGGCCGGAGCTTGCCATTCGGGTGAATGAAACCCCTTGTTCAACTTTATACTAATTGCATTACCCACACGTAGATATTCTCATCGAAAACTTTAAATATAATGCCAATTAGCGGATTTGAGAGCTTAATCAGCATCAGAAGTACGTAATTTAACACATGAATTAGTGATATTAACATATGTGATATCAGCATTAGGGAGATGATTTTAATATATGGCGTTTCTTGTTAATTATTACAATTATCTCTAAGCAGTTTTGTAATAAATTGTGCATTACTGATTAGCATTTGATGCTGATCAGATTGTGTGTGTGTGTGTGTGTTTTCGTCTAATAAGCCACTGCATGCATGCAGCATTATTGTTAAAGGCTTAAAACATAGTATGGCTATAGCCTAGCAAATGGTGCTTAGTACAGTGTTATCAAGTTAATTAGTGCCATCATTCTAATTACCTTGGTTTATGTCAAGCTTCTATAGGGTCGTTTTTTTTTTCCTTCTGCCTCTTTGTGGCATCATTAGTTATTGTCCTGAAGGACTACTTAAGCAAATGATTGATCGTGGATCTTTTGAGTAGTGCTTTTTAGTCAGTTATTCTAAGTTAGTTAACAATCCATCGTGAGATCATTAGAACAGAAGACAAAAATTTCATTCATGGTTATATAATTCGCTTTAATTCGAGGAAACCTAAATATTCAAATTAACGTTTCTGAAAGTTCACGGAAGAGGCTATCAGTCTATGGTCCTACGACTCAAGATTTAGGAGGGTAGCCGAAGGATCTTATAATTAATTTTTCAAAATATTTTATAAAATATTATAAAGTATCTCATAATTAATCTAAGCTTAGAAGTTTTTAAAATAAAATATTAAAATCTTATAATTTTTTTTTTAAAGTAAAGAATCTCTAACATAATTTTAATATTTCAATAAACTGCATTGACTTGGATCGTATTAATTATAAAGTTATCATGATTAATACTAGGTGAACTCTAAAAATACTTTAGAAGATATAAAAACTTATAACATCTTTTTCTAATAAATTTTCTGCTAGACATCCTGCAGGTCACACAATTCACATTTTATAACCAGATTCTTATTTTTTTTTTGTCCCCTTACTTTGATTAATTTTTTAATGATTTTTTTAAGCAATCAAGAGTACTAACAAATACTTCAGCTATCCTTTGAGAGATGAAAATATACAAAATAGAACGCAAAGATAATTTGAGCCCTAAATTATAACATAGAGAAAAATATAATTAAAAAAAATATTAATTTTGTCTTGAAATTTGAATTAAAAATAACAAAAAAAAACAAAAAATAAAGTGAAACAGAGCAGAGCGGACAAAATGAGCATTAAAGAGCACCCTGATGCGTATAACTGGCCAAAATAGGGGGGGCAGAAACAAGTGTCGCGCCCCTTATACGCCGTGCCTGGTAGGCCACAATATGTGATTGGGCACCTTGGTGCAAGTTGGGTGCCAAGAAGCGCGGTAATCTATAACATTGCGCTAGGATGTAAGATTTGTGTGTCTTGACGTGGATCGTTCTATCAGAATTGTAGCATCTATGTGCTGGGGCGCAAGTCATGCACGCCTCCATGTGAGTTGTGGGTCCACGGGCCTATTTTGAGATTTTCTTTGGGTATTTAATCCGCGTTTTCTTGTGGATGATTTAGTATTGATGTGATATGAATCATAGATGACATATTCTATATTATTTTAGAGATAATTTTCTCATAATAGAGTTTAAAACGAGGGTGTAGGATGTTTTCGTGAGATTTGTGGGACTCAAATTGTATTTGGCACTTTAATTTAAAATCAATAAAATTTTTTTCTTTGTTAATTAGACATATCGCCGAATCATATTAAATTTTATTGTCAGTTTCATCAAATTATTTTATTATTATTTTCTTAATTTTATTATTTAATCTTTCTGAGTTACAATAGAAACCCTTGAAAACAAATGTTCTTTTAAACAAAATAGACAAGAATACTTCAACCCAAAATTGAAAATAAAGAAAAATTCTATCAACCAAGAGTGTTAGGAAATTAATTGCTGTTGAGGAAAGCCGACAAAGAGTATCCAATTTTCATGCCCTCTTTTTTCCTTTCTTTAGGCTTCCATGCATGTATATATTCCATTGGAATCAACTTTGAGTTGGGTGCGTCTTCTAACTTTATTCTTTAGTCCCTGCTCCAGAACTCGCTCATTCCCCATCTATTTTTAATTTTTTGTTTGTTTGATTTTTGACCACCAATTTGAAATTTTCCAAAAAAAGAAATTAAAAATAAACTATTTTTTAAAAAATATTTTTCGTGTGATTTTTGACCACTTTAATGCACTGATCTTTTCGTGTGGCTTCGGCAAAGGGATGTAGTAGAACTCTCCATTAGTTTTTTTTTTTTGTTTTTTTAAGAACTCTCCATTAGGTTAATAATTCTTTGCTTAATAGATCTATATATTCAACAGTGTGTTGTGAGGGATAATTTAAATTTGAATTTGATGTTTTAGAACGTTGAGGGGGTTACACAATGTTCTTTTTCCTTTTTTGGAAATTTTGAATGAATTCTGTTTTCATTCATGTGGACAACAAGACTTGAAGGATCTCTCTTTGATTTGGTTTAATGTTGTTATCCTACAAAGAGAAAATGTGAGATTAGTTATAATAAAAAAAAAGAAAATAAATAAATAAATAAATAAATAAATAAAATACAATGTAAAATTTGTCAACAATGACATAAATTAATTTACAATAATTTTTTTTATTATTTTAGCAATGATACTTTTTAAATGATAATAGTTTTTATTTTATCACGATATAATTTAATATATATATATATATAAATATGTATATAATGACAACAATTAACATTTTAAGTTGTTGCTATTAATATATAATGATGGTCTAATGATAATAAAAATTGTGTGTATAATTTAAGAGAGTTTTTATATTCATTAGATTGTCACTATAGATATAACACTAATAATTATCTAAACATAATTTTTTTTCACTATTAAACTTGTAAAAATTATTATTATTATTATTATTATTATTATTATTATTATTATTATTATTATTATTATTATTATTGTTATCGATACGGGGTGGCCCAACAAGTTGAACCTAACAACTATTGATCCAAAAGCGCACTTCTAGACTCATCTCATCTATGAGGCCCAGTTAGGTTATCGACTCTGATCAACCGCCCGCTTGCCTTGTCGCCTAAGCAATAAGCAAGATCGGCATCTCTCGACTAAACTGCAGATCGAGCGCAAAGGCTCAATTGTCCCCGATGAGAGGGCTCAAGCGCTTTAGCCCATGGCGGCCACCCAAGCTTAGAAGCCAGTTCTATGGTACACCCCTACTGTTGACCAGCGAGGTCATTTTGGGATCGAATCGTATTTCTGTCGCATTAAATGCCCTGACAGGCAACATGCTTTCATATTAATGCAGCATGTCGCTCTTGACAGAAGGTGTGCCACTAGTGTACTATTATGTCCTTGAAAGCTGGAGGTGATACCACTTGAAATAGTATAGAGATGGGGGATGATCTAAAGCTCTCTGTACAAGGACAAGATCCCCCTACACATGATAGGGGCATCTTGGACATATCACCCACTTGAAAAAGGCTATAAATACCCCATTGCCAGCCACTTTTAAGGTATGTTATTTTCTTACTAAAGGCCTCACTATGTTGCTTAGTTATTCTAGTTAACTTAGGATTGACTTGCCCATCAAAGTGCTTTAGTCGAAGGCACCTCAGCTAGCCTAACATTTGTTTGTAATTGCAGATCTCAACCCGAGTTCTTCTGAAGTTGGATCACTTGACCAACTAGGTTGAATTACCCTAAATACTAACCCAATTCAGTAAAATACAACTTTCATCCTTGTTAATTATAATTATTATTATTATTATTATTATTATGATGATGATGATGATGATGATGATGATGATGATGATAGTGGTGGTGGTGGTGAAATAAAATTTAATTTTATCATTTAAATATATCATTTTTTTAAAATTTTTATATTATCACTTACTATTTTATTACTAGCTCTTTTTGATTTTAAAGTGTCACATGGCAATCTAATATGAAATTTTAAGTTATTGAAAATAAGTGATGTGCCGGCTTAGCTCAATAATCCATGTGATATGGAAAAATACCAATTTAAGTTGCCATTTTGGCCCCTTTAAGATAAGTTAATATGTGTTGAGTGGCTTATAATCCAATGGCATTAAGTTTCTTCTATTATGTGAAAAGTCTCATGTTCAATCCGAATATGCCTCTTTCTATGCATCTTATGTCTGTCTCTTGGTTATGGTCTTGTGGAATTTGTACTTCCATTTCCTTTAATTTAATATTTGTATTCTATTGATGTATTGTAAAAATGATTTTCTTGATTTGATAATTAGATCTATACACTTATTGTAAAGAATACTCTTTCTAAAAAAAGAAAAAAATAGATAAGTCAATATGTCAAAATCCCAGTAATTGTTAATTGAATATAAAATCAATTTGTGTAAGTTTCGTCTTCATACTAACTTTGAGAATATGCCTCCACATTGGTCGCAACACATAATTTTTGAAATGAATCTTTGAAGTCCAAACCAATTGTGCAGTTTAGGTGTCTGGCCTGGTTAATTTAAAATGATTTTATAAATTTTTATATTTTATGATATTTTAAAATTTATAAAATACTAAATCTTATTTTAAATATACATTCTTAAATTGTTTAGACACAATATAATCTTGGGCCTTATAATATATTAATACAAAGAATTTTGTAATTAATATAATTAAAATTAAATGAGTTTGTCAACATTTCATAAAATGCTAGAAAATTCTTGTTTTTTTTTTTTTCCTCTCTAAAAGAGCTTAAGATTCTACCACTTATTTTAAGAGATGATAAACTTTTTTTTTTTTTTAAATTTTACTAATCACTTTATGCATTTTATAAGCTTTCAAAAATATCTTTTTAAGGATTTTATAAACTTATCAAAACACCATATTAAATCCGTCATTTATGCTACGAAGTAGTATGTATTATCAAGATTTCTTCTCAGAAATCAAGGAGGGGGATTAATATAACAGGGACAATCATCTCCTCTCAAATATGTATAAAATTATATCGTACATATATTTTATTAAAATTTTATCCTTTCAAAAATAAATAAATAATAAAATTGTCCTTCATATAAATAGAACCATTTGGGGGGAGGGACAAATTGGGTTTAAACCCATGGTTCTAATTCAATCCATTTAATTTTGAATTGGATTGGATTTAAAATAATTTGATTGGGTTTGGGTTTGGGTTGAGTATTAGTAGATTAAATATGGATTGAACTTTAATAGGTTAAAGTTAGTTTTAAATGTAAATAGGTTGAATATGATTTTTAATTAATTTAATTCAATTTCAGTTTCAAAATTATTCTTCCATTCTTTCATTCTGCCAAGATCATACACCACTTTATTTTATTTCTATAACATTCTAAAAATGGAAAAAAAATAATGAATTGAAAATTAGATATATTATACTTCACCAATTAATCATGTACCATTTTTTCATCTCATTTAGTTTTAAAATATTAATTTATTAACTTAATTCGAATGAATTAATCAAGTAACTTTTTACTTGAGATTATAATCTAAAAATTAATGATATCATTATCTAGTTTATAAACTCCAATTTTTTTTATAAAAAAAGTTAGGCAATTAGTTTTATAGCCCCTAGATTATTTTTAACTTTTGCAATATGAAAATAAATAAAAAAATATTTTCCTCTTTTATTTTTTCAATTTTTATGAACTATCAAAATATAAATATGTAAATACAACAAATTTATTGTGTAGTAGTAGCATGTGAGAGGATAGACTGCGGCAGTCCATTTCATTTTAGGGTTAGTGCCTTTGCCTCCACATGAAGAAGGGCCTCCGACTTTATTTTTATTTTCAATTATAATATTTTCAAAAATTAAAATATTAATTATATTTCAATATTATTTTGAGTATTTTATCTAAAAATAATAATTTAGGTGGTTTATATTTTTTATTCTTACTAATAATTTTATGTCGAATCAAATTTGAATTTGATCATTGTGATAAATGATAATGGACTAGATTGAAAAAAATTAAAAATAAAATAAGTAGTGTTTTTCAAATATTGACTAAATATAAAAAGTTAAAAATAAAAAACAAAGACGACCAGTATAGTAATTTTTTAAATATAAATAAATTAATATCTTTTTTTATAAATATTCAATTTTAACCAAGATTGAAAATTATGAGTGCAATTAGATAATCAGTAAGTTTGGTTGTATGGACTTATGCTTAATCTAGCATAAATGAAATTGTAAAGAGTTTACCAGTTTCTTTTGGCTTAAATGGAAAAATAGTAGGTTGAATTTTTGCTTAATTATGATAAGTTTGACTGTAATTGGAGAAGTTTGAATATACTTGATTCATGTTTGTTGGGTACAATGTAAACATTTTGTACTAAAATTAAAATATTTTAAATAGTTATGTTTTATTCATTAAGTAAGATTGTTATTTTGTATTAAAAGAAAAAAAATATAAATATTACAAAATAATAAGTAAATTATAATTTAATTAATTGGATTTGATTTTATGTGATTAACAAAGTTTTAATAATAATTAATTAACATACGCCAAATAAAGATAAAAAAATTATAACTTAATAAAATAATATAACAATATATTTAACAAAAAATTTACATTTTTTTTTTGTATTGAATAAGTCCAAACTCGACGAAACCCATTTTCTATTCATAAATATAAATCTATTTTAAATCAAATTTATTTTAAACTCATCTCATAAAGACTCGATCCATAACCAACCCATTTGCCACTACTACATTAATCATATAGTCAAACAAATAAGAACTGCCACAGACGCGTTCCGGCACGAATTTGGGCTTCTGATTGGTTCAAGCTCACATCCAACACCGTTAATGAATTGTTAATAGGCCCGGACAAATAATGAATATGTCTGGGCCTCCAATGAGTCCAATTTTTGTCATTCAGTAGATTGAATGCCAATAGCATTTAGTACTAGTTTTTAATTCGGGCAATCACTTTAAACTTAAAAATTTATTATATATAATTTTAATAATAGTTTAGAAATTGTTATCTTTTATAAATGTTATAATACAAAAAATACATTAATTTTAAAAAATTAACTAAGATTTTATTAAATATAATTTGATTATTGAAATAAGTGAAATGTAATAATATTTCTTATGAATATAACTCATATGTCATTAGATAATAAGTTCATGATGTTGCTTGAAAGTAAAGTTAGTGTCCTTTTAAAAAGTTAGCAAATTCAGTGAGATTTTTAATAAAAAACGCGTTTGCAAAGTTAGAGCTCAAGAAATTTTATGAATGATTTTTCTTGTCCGTTTTAATTTTTAAAGTTGATATTTATAATAACTAAATGTCAAGTGGACTTCAGTCCATTTTGGTCTAAGTGCCTATCTTGATGTATTTATTTAGTTGGGCTCACTAGCTTTTTACTTAATTATTATTTATTTAATTGGATTCTTTTATTTTATTTTTACTTTTACTTTTTAACTCTTAGAGTTTTATTATTATTATTTTTCTATATTATCAAGCTCCTCTACTTCAATTTGGGAATTTGAATTTCTCATTGAAAGTATATTATAAATTCAGTTTTAATTCTAATCTTACCTAACCTTATTAATTAGTTTTACAAAATCTAGGTAAGTTATTCATTCATCATTATTTTTCTATTTCTTTTGGGTGGGTTGTACCAAGTGTTTATACATAGGTGCTCCACGGGCGCTTGGTCATCAGGCATCTATAGGGCATTTGGCTTCACCAAGCACTCAAAGCATTCGCCTTTTTAGCAACTATAGCCACTAAGGTAGTAGCTAGTAATAGTGTTGTCTTTTTTATAACTTAAAAATTTTTTCTTATAACATTTCATGCTACGAGAATTACTTAGGATTTTCAACATGGCTTTTCACTCTGCAAATAACTTAGAAATAATTTTTTCTTTGTAGCACCTCATATTCTAAGGATCCTTCTGAATTACTAGTGTAGCTTTGAGCCCTTGCGAGTACTTTAAAGATTTTCATAGAATAGCACCTTTGCATATGTCTTGAATCATTTTGAGTTCTGGAGGTCGCTTTGACCTGTTGGTGGGGCTTTGCACACTCTGAAGGATTTAGAATTAATCATTGAGCATTGAATTATAGAAATCTTTTCGAATTGATAGTGAGCTTCATGTTCATTGATTGACTCAAAGTTTTACGCTATCCAAAGGACATAAGTAATTTTTCTATGTAAGGAGTTGTCTTAATGGCCAGGATGAGTTCTCGAGGATACTTCTTTCCATTTGTGTCTTGGGCACCCCAATAGCGAGTGCTTGTACCACAGTGATTTTGCAATCGACATCTCAATAACGAGTGCTTCCACGACGGTTGGCTTTGAGGTGGGTGTCTTAATTTGCGGCAAACGCTAGTGTGGTAAGGGAGTATGACTTAGATTAGGAGTTAAACATTTTTTCTTTTTCTTTTATTGAGGCTATGCTGTTTTGCTTTGACATAAGTAGTATGTTGGATAGTTTCTTTTCTAGTGGTCAAGTATAGGCAAGACATTTTTACATACTTTGAGACTATTGAACTATGTTTTTTCTTGGTTATGGAGATTTGATTAGGTTGGCGTTCTATTTTGTAGTTAGTCGTTTGGACGACTTTCATTTTTTTCATATTTTCGCTTAATTTCACATGTTGTGGTGTGTTTCCACCCTTTTTTTTTCTCTCTCTCCTTTTTTTGACTTCTTCTTAGGATTTTACTGCAACGAGAAGTAGTGGAGTGCAGATTTGACTACAAGCCCCTTTAAGGTTCTTATCGTGGGCTTAATTTTTGTTAGCCCCTCTTGGGGGGTCTTACTGGAGTCTTTTGTTGATAATGTGCATCTCTCTTGGGGGTGTTGCCAAAGTTGGTGTTGTTGTCTCTATGTGCTTTCTAGAGGGTGTAATCTAGTTATTTTATTGAGTGCTCATTAGGGATGTAAATGTAGTTGTTTTATTACAAGCCCCAAGAAATTTTTTACTTGCCATGTGCGCCTTGGAGGATCTCGTAGTGGCATTTTATGTGTTTTCCATGCATGCCATAGGTTGTTCAATAATGTGCTTTGGTATGTTTGCCACATGGCCCCTGGAGAGTCTTGTAGTGGACTTTTGTCATGTGACCCCTTGGAGGATTTTATAGTGGTCCTTTACCACGTGCTCCTTGGGGGGTCTTATAGTGGTGTTGATGTCATTGTCATGTGCTCTCTTGAAGGTAATATAGTGGGGCTAGTGTATAGCAATAGATTATCATTATGTGGAGCCATTTGTTTCATAGTTGACATTTGTATGTTCACTATTATATGTTCGTCATTAGGTGCATACCTCTTGAATCTTACCATAAGTTGGTATAGTTTAACTAGCATTAATTATTGTGCATCATGAAAGCAAACATAGTTATAAGAAAAATGCCATGGATTTCTCAATAATTGAAAAGACAAAGGAAATAGATACTATTCATTATCTAAGACAATCTCTTATTCAAGCAAAACTCAAGTATTTGGAGATGCAAAAAAACTACTTAATAAAAAAAAAATTCTAGAAGGTTATTATTAGTGGCATATATGGGGGGATCATCCATTTTTCATGTGTAGAACTTTCTTGAGTTGGAGATGTTCCAAGTTTTGAGTATTTCTCTCTATTCTAGTGTCTGCAACTTGTATGCGCTAATATTGGCAATCTCCACCTTGCATCTAATTTGCCATGTGGTCTAGATGACTCTACTTTCCTCATCACTAGGTCCCTAATTTGAAAGTTTCTTGGGCATACCTTAATATTGTACACTCTCACCATTTTGGTGTTCTATATGTTCGATAGATGTCTATTGTTTATCTCTCTTTGCAGAGTAGGTTGAGGTTTGCTTTGAGCTCTTACAAATTTCAAATCACAGAAAGTTTTTCAAGCTCTAGATGATTTCTTCAACTTCAATCAAGGCGATGGCTTTCACTCCAATATAAGGTTGAATGGTGATTCTCTAGTAGGCATCCTATTTGTGGCCTTTGCTTGTTCGATGGCTCATGGGTTGGCTACTTGGTACTATTCTCTAAGTTTGGTTCCATGAACTAGGTCTCGTTGTTTGGAACCAATGGTAAGGGAATTCCAAATTTGCACACAATGTTTCTCTAGAGGAACTTTATGAATTCTGTATCCTATATATGTCCAAAGGATTCGGCTTCTAGTTACTTAAGGAAGTAATCTACCGCAACTATTAGAACCTTTCTCGAGCCTTGTTCCTTAGGTCACACTATGGCAATTGAGTACCTATGGGTAACCCAATAACAGATAATGATAGGTTGGGTACATTTATCCATGGATAAATTTATCCATTTTTTATTAGGTACAAGATAATGGACTCATGGGTAATGGATAACCCATGGGTAACCGTAATATTTTTTTATATTTTTAATATTTAAAAAATAAATTAATATCCACCTTGCAACGAATTTATTAAATTGAATTTAATATTTAACATGATATTATTAAAATATTAACTAAATAAAATTAAAAAAAACAATGAATTTATTAAATTGAATAAGTACTTAAAGCATATTAATAAAGTTGCAATTTAATACTTACAACTTAAGAATTCAAAATTAATCAAATTTAAAGTATATTACATTTAAAAGCTCAAATTTAAATCTCATTGCTTTCCAAAAGGTTTTTGAATTAAAATTTTAAATATCACTCAAACATTGTAGTTTTTGTAGAAGAAGATGTTATATCCATGAAAATATGCACAACAAATTATTTATCATTTGACTACATAGGTGGCCACTATTTGAGAAGGGCTTTTTGTTATACACTATTTTATATTTAGGGTATTAGTTTGTTGTAATTTTTCTATTTGTAAAATTCAAAAACTAAAAGTTAGATTAAAAATTTTTAAAACATAAATATATATATATATGGGTAACTTGTGGGTACCCATGGGTTGGTCCAAAAAAAGGTAGGTAATTTGGGTATGGGTAAATTATCTGTATTTTATTGGGTTGAAAATATAAGGCTTATAATCCGTAAATTTTTGGGTACCCCAGGTACCCGTGGGTATGGGTATTTTTTTGCTAGGTTAAGGTCACAGGTTGGCTATTGGACACCAATCTTTGTGTTTGGCTCTTTTAAACTAGGTCTCATTGTCAAGAACTAGCGGTCGAGGAATTCTTGATTTACACATAATGTTTCTCCAAAGAAATCTTATGACTTCTTTATCCTATATATGTCATAAGGGTTCGACTTCTAGTTACTTAGAGAAGTAATCTACCACAACTATTAAGAATTTTCTTGAGCCAGTGGCTTGGGGAAAGGTTATATGATATCCATATCCCATTGGACAAAGGAGTATTGGTGGTTGCTGATATATGGCAAGAGTATGCTAAGTTGGTAATTCATGCTAGCATATTTTTGGCAAGGCTTGCAGCTCCTCACTAATGCTTCATGCTCGGCGCCTCTCATCATTGTTGACAAGAAGTATTGTTTGGAGGTTTTGGTTGCTAAGGATCTTCTCTTGATTGAATTTTGCATAGGCCATCATGTACTTTGTGCATCACGAATTTTGCTTTTATTGGGAATAGACATTTTAGGTAAGGCTAGAGAAACCATGTTTGTACAGGTCACTATTTAGTTATATGAACCTCATTGCTCTTACCGTCACTTGTCAAGCAAATTTTGGGTCATTGGGAAGTTTGCCATCTTAGAGATATTTCATGAGGGGGTTCATCCATATTATTGTGTCATTCTTTATGTTCATTGCCTCAAGAAACAAATAGGTTGCACCTTTCAGGATTTCTTAATTTGAAGTGTCTAAGGTTATAAAGGTAGCTTGTCAACTTTTCACAACCACTAAGGTGTTGGCTATATTAGGTAATTGATTTGCACTCGAATTTTCTTCATGCAATATTTGTGTAAGAGTGAGTTGTTAAACATCCGACTGATTGTTTCCACTCGACTAATGTATTTTGCCATGTTATCCTTCTTACAGAATCCTTATGACTTGGTTTCCTCTCAGTTGAGAATCATTGTGGGCTTCGTAAATACCACGCTTCAATTGCATAAGCTAACTTCATTCTCTTGATCAGTGCTTCATATTCAACTTCAATATTGGAGGCTGAGAAGTTGAACAACATGATACACTCAAATTTGTCTCCTTAGGAACTTTCCAGGACTATTCCTCTATCACTGCAAGATTGGAGGATTTGTTATATATAAAAGTCTCTACATAAGGAAAAAACTTCCGGCGTCATCTCCTATACCTTCAACTTAAAATCAACTAGAACTTGGGCTTTTGTGGTTGGTAGAAAGCGATATTCAATTCTATATTGGCTCAGCTCGAAAACCCATATGACTATCTTTCCAGAAGCTTTCGTACTGCTCAATATCTTTTTTAGTGGAGTGGTTTGTGAGTATTACAATCTAGTAGTTCAGGAAGTATTGTTGGAGCTTCCAGGAGATGGTTACCATAGTAAGGGCCAACTTTTTAGTAAAGGTGTACTTTACTTCTAAACTTTGTAGGAGGTGATGACGTAGTAAACCAGTTGATGTTCCCTTTCTTTCTCTCGTACCAAAGCGACATTGACTACTATTTCAATGGTAGCTAAGTATAAATATAGTACTATCCCATCTTTGGCTTCTTTAGTAATGAAGGTGATCTCAAGTACGCCTTCAGTTGCTAGAAAGCTCTATCACATTCTTCAATCTATTTGAAGGTTTTAGCTCTTCGTGAGATCTTGAAGAAAGGTAGTCTCTTCTCTGTGGACTAGGAAATAAAGTGATTTAGAGTAACCAGGCAACCTGCTCTTATATATACTTCTTTGATGTTTCATGGGTGTAGCTTTTAAAATACTATTTTTATCTTGCTAATGTTGGCCTATATCCTATACTGAAAAAAAAAAAATATCGTAGTAACTTTCCTTTAGGCACGCTAAAGGTTCATGTTGCTGGAATGAGTGCAAATTGAACTTCAGCTGGATGGTGTAGAATTCTCTTAGATCATAGAGATGGTTTCTTTGCATATAGCTCTTAACCAGCATGTCATAAATGTATACCTCTATATTTCTCTTGATCATGTCTCTAAACATGTAACTTACCAATCTTTAATAGGTAGTGCTTGTGATCTTGAGCCCAAAATGCATTATATTATGGCAGTATATCTTGTTTGTTGTTATAAAGGTTGTCTTCTATTGGTCTTCTAGGGCCAAGCTAATTTGGTTGTACAACTAGTAGAGATCTAGAAAGCTTAGCATCTCACATTCCATCATGGAATCCACCAACACATCTATGGGGGGATAGATCTTTTGAGCTAGATTTGTTTAGGACAGCAAAGTTAATGCACATCCTCTATTTTTCATTATGCTTGGGTACCAACACCATGTTGGCTAGCCACTTGGGGTATTGGACCAGCCAGATTTACTTAGCTATTTAACTTTGCTCTAAAGTTCCTTCTTTTCTACTTTGTTATTCGTGTGTTTGGGTCTACTTTGAGGTAGGGCTGTCAACGGGTCGAATTTGGATCGGATCTGCTATATTCGAATTTGAATATGATTACCAAAATTTATTTCGATTCTGACCTGAAATCCTATAGAATTTTGTTAATGAGTACTATATTCGAATTCGGTAGAGATCTGAAATTCGATCTAATTTATTTTTTTCTTTTTTCTTTTTTCCTTTTTGAATTTTATAAAAATATTGTATTTATAAAATAAATGTATGTCATATTTGAATTATTAATAGTTTTTTATTATATATTAGTTTAAAAGTTAAAATATTTAAATATTAAATTTTTATTTCACATTATATTAATGCATAGATGAATTATTATATGTTATTATATTTGATATTTTATTAATATCTCTCTTATCTTTTAAGTTAAAAACTCAATATTAATAGTAAAATATAGACGATAATATATATTAAGTCAATATAATATATATTTTATTTTAGTATCTTTATTTGCATTATATATAAGAGTATTAATTTAATAAAAAATATTAAAATTTGAATTCAGATATTTAACGGATCAAATTGCTTAATTTCATATCTAATCCACTTATTTCAAATTTTGAATATTTATAATTGGATCTGATCCATCGAACATTTTAATTAGATAAAAATCTTAAAATTCGGATCGAATTCGTATATGATTTGGATTAAAATCCAATCCATTGACAACCTTACTTTGAGGTAGTGTATGATCATGTTTAGTAAATTTCCTCGCACATCCATCATAACCACACAAAGATATCGTGATTCTCCTTTAGGAAGCACATTAGCTCCTTCTCAAATTCTAAATGTATGGAGGCTTTGAGCTTGGTGGTCTTTAATTGGTTGCTTTGGACAATTTCCACATTATTGAGCTCTTCCGCGGCTCCAAATTCAACTTCATCTACTTTTCTCTTTAGGATGCAGGGTCCCATCTTGGAGAAGTCTCTAGCATCAATGGGTCGATTGTGATCTCTAATCTCCTATGAATGGGGTAAGTGGTCCAAGCCGAACATTTACTATTGGGAGTATATCGCACACTCGGACAGTCATTAGTAGCTAAGACATCTTCAGATGACAACTCTTTTCATCCTCATCTTGGAGTACCAATGGGGTATAGGAATCTTGAGCTCTTAGTCTTGTCTGCATCCTCAAGGTTCTTTGCTCTAGATGAGAGTTTCAATAGACGGTGCCAAAATGACAATGCTCGGACGTAGAGTTAGGATCCTTCTTCAAAGTTAGCAATTAAGAGGATTTATGCTTTGAAGTGTGTTTTGTGTAAAGTCAGAGCTCAAGATTTTTATCAATGATTTTTTCCTGTTTGTTTTGACTTTGAGAGTAGTATTTGTAGTGACAAAATGTTTGGCAAATTTCGCCCATTTGGGTCTAGGTGTCCATTTTAATGGGCTTAATTAATTAGGCTCATTGGCCTTCTACTTAATTATTATTTGTTTATTTGAACTCTTTTATCTAATTTTTTTTATTTTTCATAGTTTTATTTTTTTATATTAATTCTTAGAGTTGGATTGTTTTGTACAAATTTTCATACTTGCCTATACAAAAAATATATATTGCAAAATATTTAGAATAATAAAAAATCTTCAATATTCAAAATTCAATATATGTTATGTTTATATTAAAAATATATAACTACCTTGATTGTGATGACCAAAATTAAATAGAGAGTTAGAAATAATGAATTAATATAATTTTTTATGTTTATATTCAAATAATTGTTGATGGATGAAAATATGAAAATATTGATATGGCTAGCAGAAAGGGATAAAATAAATTCCTGATATGTCAAAAGAATTGTTGATAGAAAATTTATATGATATATGAAAATAAGTTGACACTGAATAAAAATTTATGATAAAATAAGTAATAATAGTCTAATTATAACATAACTTGGTTGAAGGATTTATGTAGGGACAAGAACGAGGATTTTATAAGTTTTGTTCAGAATTAATTTTAAAAACTGTTGCACTATATTAATATAATTAAATTGGTTAAAAAAATTAGAAAAAATTATGAAATGAAATAAAATTTGCATTTAGCCTAAATTAAAGTCATTGACCACAATTAATTGAAACTTGAACAACATCATCAATTATATGAGATATATATTTACAAACTTATTAGAACTTGATTTGGTAAAACTAATATACAGAGACACCTATGTATTAAGGCGCATATATATATGTGTGTGTGTGTGTGTGGTATTTATTAAAATTAAATAACGCATTGTACAACGCATTTATGTTAAGAAAAGTAATTGTTATTGACAAATATATAATTCAAAGAAAAAAAATATAACATTTACCAATAAATTTCTATAAAATAAAATCGTTAAATCATGGAATGTAGAAACCAATTTATATATGAACCCAAATTAGTTCTTTAATAAGAAGTATACAAACATTGGAACAAATTACGGAATATTTTTTTTGCTAATTGGTTCTTAATTATCTACATTCATCAATTAAAAATATTATTTTTATATATGAATAAAAACTTGTGAAATCTACTAATGAAAAAATTTAATAATCAAAATTTAATAATAACTAAAATTATAAAATTTCGACCTTCAATTCGAAGAATCATCCGTGCCTTGATTTAAAGGACCATTAGCTTTAATGTAGAAATCATTAGCTTTATTAGTTTCAGTGGAAAAAAATATAAAAGAAGTGAAATATTTAAAATTCGAAAACTAAATGCGACCCTACTTAATTAGGAAAAAGAGTAAAACAACATGCATGGCTTTGCAGAAGTGGCCGACAATACTTGACTGCTATTCAACTTTATTAAAAAGACAACGAGAAATAATCACGAATTGATTGCGGGACAAAGCGCAAGTGAATGTAAGTAAAAAATGAAACTATTATTTTATTTTTTTCTCAAAAAACCAAAAAAAGAAAACGTTGAAAAGAAATTGTCTGATTCAATAGAAGAAATACTATTAATGGTTCAATGAGTAATTCTATTTCAACTACCACAATGATTGATATTATTCTTCACCTCCAATTCACCAGATTTCCTATTCTCGCAGCACTTGGATCATTAGAGAATATTCTTCTTCGGGTTTAATTTGATTGAGTTTAATTAGTAATTACATAATGTGTATGTTATACATTATCGATCAATTAATTCAACAAGGTAATCCCAGTTGCATGTGTATGTATAAATGAAACGAGAATTGTCTCTATACATAACAAAACAAAATTTTCTTTTCTTCTTCTTCTTCTTCTTCTTCTTCTTCTTCTTATTTTTCTTTTTAATTGGAACAAATTATTTGATTTTCTTTTCATAATTACAAGAAATCGAGTATCTATTGATTTATTTATTTATTTTAGGTCAAATTAGAATTAATCTTATTAGAGAAGAAAAAAGTGTTATATAGACTATGTGTATCTCAAATTTATTATTCTTATTTATTTTTTGAAACATTATAAAATAAAAAATTTCTCCAAAAAAACAACCAATAAAGTAAAATCGTTATAAAGTTTCCTTAACTCTCCACAAATTTTTTACACGAAGAAAAATCAAATATTACAGTATCGCTATGTTTGGTTTAATAAATTTTGATGAGAAAAGAAAAATATTGAAGAAACAAATAAATCAAAGAAATGTAAAATATGTTAAGTTTTGTTCATAATGTTGCACAAAAATGGAGTGATGTCCTTTCTTATAGACAACAGAAAATCGATTCATTTTATCTGGAATGCATGCAGAAAGATTCTTTACTTTCCAGAGTTTTCAAAGGTTCGCAATTCTTTGCTGATGATTTCATGTGTTCAAGTTCTTTTTTGAACTTAGTATTTATAATTTTTTTCTTGCTCGGTTTAGGCTCATTAAGGTTTTGCTGTCTTTTTTCATGCACTTAGTTGGTCATTGGGTTCTCTTGCCCTATTATTTAATTAATTAATTTAGTCCATTGTACATTTTTTTTAAATTTTTTTTACCAAGTTGCTCTTATAGTCTTAAACCCCCAATTGTCAATTTAAAAATTTTATTTTTCATTTTGAAAATATAACATAAGGTCCGATTTTGATTTTTACCTTATTTTAATTCATAGAAACAAGATCGTCAATTTGATTAATTTTCACCGGCCAAATTAAGTTAAGTGCATAATTGCATTCGTTAAAAGACTTGGCAAAATTTAATGTCTTCACCTAAGGACTTAAATGAATATCAAGCTTCAAATGTCAGGAAGCTTAAGAAGGTTTTGTGTCATAGTCATCTAGGGACTTAAACAAATTTTGAGTGTGATTGTAAATAGTGGGAAGTTGGGGAGTAGGACCTAAGTAAAGTCACGATCGAAGTTAACTCAATATTCATTGAAGAGGGAGAGAGGGAACAGCGTTGAAAATGCCGACATTAAGGAGGCGTTAGCTGGCTTGCAATGGACTCCACGTGAGTGCCTACTATATCGAGTGCCCATGTTAGGTGCCCAATGTCTACTCTAGGCACCCACGTTGGGCAGTTTTGTTGAGGTGTTTGAGCTTGGGTGTTCTGACATAATCAATTGGATGCTCATCTTCTTAATAAATATGAAGCTCAATCTTTCTTATAATCAAAATCAAATGAGTGTTGATGAATAACAACATAAAGTCATGGGGAGACTTAGAAAAGTTCTTTCAAAACAAGATTGGTGTTTTCAAGGGAGTGAAGGATGTTCGTTCAAGGCTTGCATTCTGCAAATGACTCAGAGGATTTTGTTTAATTACTTCATGCTCAGGCAAACTTTGTTGAGTTTCAAGTCTCGATGGTAAATTTTTTTTTTTTTTGTAAGGAGTTGGTTTTCCTCATAGGACTAAGAATCACATAAACTTTGCTCCACGCAAGGAGCAATTTTGCAGTCTTGTTGAAACTTTGTGTTAGTGTGCAAAACAAATGGTGCAAATAATCACACAAGTATACGTGTTGCAACAAGTAATAGAGTCATGAGAGATTGTCGATCCCATGAGGAACTAAACTATTTGCTACTAATTACCAATCTATCATACACTTGCTTTATTCAAACAAAAATTAATTTTTGTTGAGACTAAAAATTAAACTATGAAAATAGGGAGAAGAATGTATTGATTACGTTTTCTATTAGGGTGTAAAGACTAGAATTATGATTTCATCAATCCAATTAATTGATGACATTTTTTCCTTCCTATGAAATCAGTAACAAGTTATTAGTCTTGAGTTTTATTCAATTGTGGGGTTCTTTTGAAATTATTTGTAATCAAATTTCTAATTTTGTTCAATTCACTAATGCCTTCATGAATTAACTAAATTATGGATGGGGTTGTAGCATTCAATTAACTATTTAAGGCAAGTAAGTTTATTCCTATCCTAATTATAAATTAATTAATTCATTTATTTGAACAATCAATTCTAGGCTCTTTTATTGTTAATCAATTATGGACTTTTTTTTTTCAAATGCAATTGACTATTGATCAATAAAAAGGTCTAGGTTAGAAAGGAGCTTTTCGCACCTTCAACCAAGAAATCTGCTAAAACTTTATCTTGATAGTTGGTCGAGTGTGGCATTCGATCCTGTATTAACTTAGCTATGCCCACTTAACGAGTCTTCTTCTAGACTACTGAGTATCCTTTTTGATATGGAATAATCCCATAGGCCCAGCTTCAAATGAGACAGCCCATGAGGCCCAACATGATACGGGATAATCCAGTGGACCCAGCAGGCCCAGCTTCAGACGAGACAGCTTATGAAGCCCAAAAGCACATCTATCTGGTCGATCGGTATCGATCTCATTTGGTGATCCCCGCGGTCGACCCGTGTCGACCTAAAAGCTATTTCAGAAGTTTTAGTATTCAAGTTCGG
>JACGDI010003151.1:1315116-1327214 GCA_014898725.1 Jacaranda copaia
TCTCAGCAGCATCACTTTTCAATGGGTAATTAGTAAGCACCATGATTTGGTGAGCTTGAAAGTATGGGCAGAGCTTCCAAGCAGCCATCACCATTGCCAAGACCAGTTTCTCGCTATGAGAGTGTTATGCTTTGGGACCCTACAAAAGGTGGCTATCATATTACACTAGCTAGTGTCCTCTTTTTAATTCACGTACTAGGGTAGAAGTGACTACAACATTAGTAGCAACCAAGTATTAGTATATTGTTCTGCCCATCCTCATCTCTCTTAGTAACTGGGTGATGCCAGGTATTGCTTTAACTATAAGAAGGCACTATCACATTCGTCAGTGGTGACTAAAGGCTTTAGCTCCTCCGAAGATCTTGAAGATATATAGTCTCTTCTTGGCAAAAGGAAAAATGAAGTGTTTAATACAGCTAGGCATCCTGCCAATATCTGCACCATATTGATGCTGTATATAGGTGGCATCTATAGTACCACCTTGATCTTATCTGGGTTGGCCTCAATTCTACGCCTTGACAATTATGTATCAAAGGAACTTTGCTTAATGCATGTCGAAGGCACACTTTGCTAGATTGGGCCACAAATTAAATCTCCTTAGGATATTAAAAAGCTCTCTAATGTCACAGATCTGGTCTCTCTAGTTGCGGCTCTTAACCAGCATATCATCAATGTAAACTTCCATGTTATTCCCACCTATGACTTTAAACATATGGTTTATTAATATTTGGTATGTGGCGTATGTGTTCTTGAGTCCAAAAAGCATCACGTTATAGCAGTAGATTCCATGAGTAGTTATAAAACTCATATTCTCTTGATCTTCTGAGGGTAGAAGAATCTAGTTATACCCTTGGTAGGTGTTAAGAAAACTTAATATCTCACACTTAGTTGTGAAGTCCATTAGTGCGTTGATGTGTGGGAGTGGGAGTGGGTTTTTTGAGCAAGCCTTCTTCAAGTTTGTGAAATCAATACACATTCTCCACTTTCCATTGGACTTAGGTACCAACACCATGTTGGCTAACCATTCGGGACACTAGACCGAATAGATACATTTGCTGAAAAGAGTTTATCTATCTCCTCTTTTTTATTTGGTTTTGCTTTGCTTTGAAGTTCCTTCTTTCTGCTACATAGGTCGCTTTTTGGATCTATCCTGAGGTGATGCATAATAATGTTAGGGGAGATTCTTTACAATTCCATCACACTCCATGTGAACATGTTGCTCTTATCGCTCAAGAAGTGTATAAGTTTCTTCTCAAAGTTCAATCTACAAGTGCTCTAATCTTGGTCATCTTTCAGGGATTACCTAGGAAGATTTCCATAGTCTCGAGTTCCTTCTTAGTGAAAATGGCATGAAGTCTTTGCTGCTATCGATTTTGCTCATCACTAACGGAGAAAACACGTCTTGGCTATTTTTCCTTTATTTCTCATTTTGGGGGGTAACTTTAGCACCAAAAATTTGCATCATATCTTGTCTGCACTCTCAACATTTATCCTGCATTGTTCAAAGTTCCCATAGACTTTGCCAAAATGATGCTATATAGAAATGGAGTCAGGTCCTTTCTGATAGATAGTAGAAAGTCGGGTCATTTCTTTGGAATACTTATAGAGAGATTCTTTGCTCTCAAATTGCTTAATAGTTCATGATTCTTTGTGAATGATTTCTTGTGCTCAAGTTCTTTCTAAGGCTTAGTATTTATAGTCTTCTTTTAGTGGACTTAAGCCCTTTATGGTTTTGTTGCCTTTTTTCATAAGCTTAATTGGTCTTTGGGCTCTTTGGCTCTATTATTTAATTAATTGATTTAGTCCATTAGTCCTTTTTTCAGTTCTTTTATCATATTGCCCTTCTGGTCTTAATTGTCCACATCAGTTGGCATAATCAAGAAAAGAATGCAAGAAGAGGATGATGAATATGTTAGAGAAGGTGAGAGATGTCAAATAGGTTTTTTTCTCGTTTTCCTTATCATTTTATGGGGAAAATGTACTTTGTTCAAAAAACACTATATTTTACAAATTCTTTAGTTGCTAGAAAGCTCTATCATATTCTTCAGTCCATTCGAAGGCCTTAGTTTCTCTTAAGATCTTGAACAAAAGTGATTCCTACTTTGTGAATTGGGAAATAAAGCAATTTAGAGCATCTAGGCATCCACATGACATATTTACTTCTTTGACGTTTCGCAGAGGTAGCATATGGAGTGCCGCTTCTATCTTGTAAAAGTTGGCCTCTATCCCATGTCGCAAAACAGTGTAACCTAAGAACTTTCCTTTAGGCACGTCGAAGGTGCATTTGCTTCAGATTGAATCCCAAATTGAATTTTCTCAAGATAGAAAAGCATACTCTTAGATCATAGAGATACACCTCCATATGTCTCCCAATTATGTTGCTAAAAATGTGATTCACTAATCTTTGGTAGGTAGCTCCTACTTGATGGCATTACATTATAGTAGTATATCTTATGTGCAATTACGAAGCTTGTCTTCTTTTGGTCTTCTAGGGATAGCTCCCCTACTAGGTGTCTGGGAACTTTGTATCTCACATGCTGTCAGGAATCCAGTAATGCATCTACCTAGGCAAGTGACAACAGATCTTTCAGGTAAGCTTTGTTTAGGTTGGCAAAGTTAATATATATCCTCTATTTATTAATAGGCTTGGACACCAGCACTATATCAGCCAGTCGCTTGGGATATTGTGTTGATAGAATATGCTTAGCTTGTGGCAGTTTGTCTACTTCTTGCTTGACTATTTGATTTTGTTTCACTCTAAATTCCTTCTTTTGGGCATTACTAGTCGTGTCTTTAGGTCCACTTTGAGGTAGTGTACTATCACATATGTGAAAATTCCTTAGAAGTCTATCACATCCCATGCAAAAACATCGTTATTCTCCCTTAGGAAGCATACCGGTTCATTCTCGAATTCTGGATCTAGGAGGGCTCTAATCTTACTCGTCTTAGTGGGTCATTTACGACGATTTCCACAATCTTGAGCTCTTCTTTTGCTCCAAACTCAACTTTATTAGCATTTCTCTTCTAACTATGGGGTCTTAGCTCAGAGGAATCTATTATGTTAGTGGCCCGAGTGTCATGTGATCTCCAATCTCCTATAAATGGGGTAAGTAGTCTAAATGGGACATTTGGTGTCAAGAGTGCATTGCATGCTCGGGCAATCATCAGCAGCAAGGGCATCTTTGATTGAGAGCTCTTCCCATCCTTGTTTTAGAGCACTATTGGGGTATTCGAATCTCAAATTCTTGGTCTCATCCGCATCTTCAATATTTTTTGCTTTAGCTGAGAGTTCCCACAAACAATGCCAAATGATACTACTCGAAAGTAGAGCTAGGATTCTTTTCAAAAGGCAACAAATTTAAGAGGATTTTTGCTCTGAAACGCCCTTGTGTAGAGCTAGAGCTCAAAAAATTTTATGAATGATTTTTTTCCGTACATTTTGACTTTGAGAGTTCATATTTAGGGTGATTGAGTGCTTAATGAACTTCGACCTATTTGAATTTCGGTGCCCACCTTGATGGGCTTAATTAATTTTGCTCACTAACTTTTTACTTAATTATTATTTGTTTAATTGGACTCTTTTTATTTAACTTTTACTTTTTCAAAGTCATATTTTTCTGTATTAGTTCTCGGAGTTGCGTTGTTCCCAGCAAGTTTTCATATTTGCCTATACTAGAAATATGTACTACAAAATATTTAGAACAATGAAAAGATCTTCAATATTCATAATCCAATATACGTATATATTATGTAAACATTAAAAAAATATAAACTTACTTTGAAGATGATGATGATCAAAATTAAATAGGGACTTAGAAACAATGAATTAATATAACTTTTTGTGTTTATATTCAAATAATTGTTGATAAGACATCACATATGAAAAAATTGAATTGACGAGCAAAAAGGGATAAAATTAATTTTACCCATGTACCTTGATTCTTCGTGAGTAAACCCAATTTTTGTACGAATGAAAAAGACACATAACATAAAATTCAAAAGGGATAAAATTAATTTTACCCATGTACCTTGATTCTTCGTGAGTAAACCTAATTTTTGTACGAATGAAAAAGACACATTACATAAAATTCAAAATATTGTAATATTAGAAGACAATTTTTGATATCTGATGGGCATAGAAGGATTCTATCCACTGGGATAAAGATTGCATGGTCTCAACTATAGAGCATAGGGCCTTTTCTGAGTTTACCAATTTCGCAGGTCTAATTTGTGGTCCTTCAATAATTTCTTTTCCAATCTTTCAAGGATCGATAAATTGCTAAGAGGAAAGACTGGCTCTTACATGAGAAAGTACGTATGATCAAAACAAAAAGGGGCAAGAAACAATAAGAAAACTATAATCCTTGAGTGAGTTCGCAGTCAATCTTGCTTTTGAGTATATTTACAAAACATTAAATACAAAATTATAAAAATAATTAAATATATATAGCTTTTATATATTAATATTGGAATAATTGTTGGTAGGAAATGTATATGATATATGAAAATATGTTGCGCAGAATAAAAATTTATAATAAAATAAATAATAACAGTCTAATTATAACTTAACTTGATTGAAGGGTTTATGTAGGGACAAAAATGAGGATTTTATAAATTTTGTTCAGAATTAATTTTAAAAATAGTTGCACTATATTAATATAATTAAATTAGTTAAAAAAATTAAGAAAAATTCTGAAATGAAATAATATTATTAACTTAGCCTATATTAATTAAGGTCAATTCGACCACAATTAATTGAAACTTGACGAACGTCATTAATATGATATATACATTTACAAACTTATTACAACTTGATTTGACAATATTAAAAGGAGGAGGAAAATATATATTAAGATATAGATGTAGTATTTATTGAAATTAAATAAGGAGTTACGAAAGAAATATGTATTATAAGAAAAATAATTGATATTGAAAAATATATAATTCAAAGAAGAAATATAATATTTACCAATAACATATAGATAAAATAACTAAGTCGTGGAATGCAGGAACCAATTCATATAGACACAAATTAGCTCTCTATCAAGAAATATACAACATTGGAACAAATTACAAAGTCTATTCTTTTCTAATTGGTTCTTGATTATCTGTATTCGTCAATCAAAAAGATTATTTTCATATATGAATCAAAACTTGTGGAAGCTAATAATGGTAAGTTTAATAATCAAAATCTTATAATGAAATTTGGTAATGTTCCTCAAATTTCAAATGAGTGTTGATACCACCAAATTGTTGAAGAATAAAATTTGATTATTTTTTATTTACAAAGTGAATTCCCCATGTGGAATAGTTTGGCCAAATTTGGTGTGGAGCTAGAATTTTCCGTGGCCGACAATACTCGACACCTGACAGCCATGCAACTTAACTTTGTCAAAAAACAACGTGAATGATCACCGAATTGATTGGCGAAAAAGGCACGATTTTGTTTGGACGGGAATTGGGATACAAAAATTTTAGCCAAAATGATATTTGGAAGGCGGGCTTGAGAAATGTAATAGTTGTTTGTCTGTATTTTGAGTGGTGGGTAGAGAATGAATTGATAAAAAATTATTTGTTTATTTGTTTGTGTTTGGAGGGATGTGATGTCACATCAATAAATTGTTTGTTGGATTTGTGAAGTAAAATGAATATTTTAAAATTATTTATATATTTGTATATGTAGATTGTATGAGCGGTAGTATATGCATATATTTATAATGATGGATAGTGTGTGGAACTTTGGAGAAAGGTTTGAGAGTGTGAATAATAAAGATATTTTGAGAAATAAATTTTGTACTTTGAGAATAAAATTAGGAAATGTATAATGTCTGCTTGTTTAAATTTTAGAAGTTGAAAAATGAATTAAGAATTATATCCAAACAAAGCTCAAGTAAATGCAGCAACATCGATGGGAGACAATTCCTGAAAAAGACATCGTCGGTCATTTTAGTTCAGTAGAGAAATAGTATTAATGGGTCGGTTCAACGAGTAGCTCGATCGCAACTTCCAAAATTAGAGAGATTCTTATGCATCTTCATCATTTATGCTGGGATACAAGTAACCAGATTTCCTATTATAGAAAACTCTTCTTCGGATTTTTTTTTTTTGGATTGAATTTAACTAATAATTACATAATATGTAGTGTTAATACGATATTGGTCAATTAGAGCCTGTTTGGATATGTTTTCAAAGCTATTTTCTATTATTTTTAAAAAGTGAAAAGTTAGTTTCGAGTTTAAATTTGAAAATGAAATATTGTTTGTATGCTTTATTCAAAATAAAATGATTGTATATGGCAGGAAATGAAATATATTTGAATGTTATTGTGTTTTGTATTAAAAATCGTAAAAATGAGAGTATGAAAAAATATAGTGTGAAAATGGAGAGAGAGTGCTAAAAGTGTGTTTGGGAAATACTTTGACAAGGAAAATATTTGTAAAAATGAGAAAAAGTTGATGACTTTTTATTTTTATTTTGTGAAAAGAAAAATGAAAATGGAATGTGAAAATAAAACTAACCGGACACTAGTGTACCAATGGGGGCTAAACACACATAACTCCCCATGTGAAATTCGAAATTGCTACAAACCCATTGTGTAAAAAAATGAGTTTGATTAATACCCTGTATTTTGTCAAAATTGCCTCGCTCGTCCCATGTTCACCTTTTGGTTTAAAAAAAAAGAAAGAAAAACCCAAATTGTCTTGCTCTGTACTTAGGAAGATTTTGGCCAATCTTACAATTTTCTCTCAATTGTTTCTTCTTACCTTTGGCATATTTTAAATTGTATATTCAATAGTATTAAAATAATAAATATATCTAAAATAAATTAGTTAATTTTTTAAAATTAAAAATAAATTAAAAATTAAAAACCCTAAACCGTAAAATTGTTTTGGAAAAACATAACCAAACATATCCTCAATTTTCAAAATATACATATATATATATATATATTATTCTAACAATAAAAAATCACATAATTATATTTTCATTTCAAAAATTCAATAAAAAGTATTAATTTGACTGCTATAGTAAAAAAAATTCTCCCCCCAAAATATAAATAAATATACCAAAACACAACTTTTACAAAAAATATTCCCACAGATTTTTAAGTTTTTTAATTTTTAATTTATTTTTTAAGTTTTACTTAAGAATATTAAATTTATAAATAAGTGCAAATAATTTAATTCAATTTAAATAAATAGATAAATTTATTTTTTAAGTTTTTTAAATCAAAATTTTAAAAGAATTTATAAATAGGTATAAGTAATTTAATTCAAAATATAATCCTTATTTAATTTAATTTCATTTTCATTCCAAAAATCTAACAAAAAAGTATTGGTTCATAAAAAAAACATATCCAAACATTCCCATAGATTTTTAAGCTTTTTAATTTTTAATTTATTTTTAAGTTTTATTTAAGAATATTGAATTTATAAATAGGTCTAAAATAATTTAATTCAATTTAAATAAATATATCTATTAATTTAAATAATATATACACATATATAGACTACCCTTTTCCTTTCCCCCAACCAAACACCCACCCCGACATAGCCGCCGCCCAACCACCACTACCGAGATGGCCACCCGCTCGAGTTGACAGTCGTACCCAACAGCAAAGCCATGGTAGATCTAACATAGCCACGGCACTGCCCTGTTGCACGGCCATGGCCAGATGTGCTGGGGGTGTGGGTTGGCCATTGGGGTAGTATGTATACATATTTATATTTACATATTATATATATGTATTTATGTATTATATGTTATATATATTTATATTTATATATTATATATACATATTATATATATTTTTATGTTTTTTTTTGTATTTTTAATTTTATTTTTCAGTTTTTAAGCTTCATATTAAAAAAAGGCTAACTAGATTTTATGAGGGCATTCTCGACAATTCATAGGCAAAATTGTATTCTCACTTGCACACTCAGTGTGTGAACACCATCGGGGGTATGATGATAATTTTGACAAAAAAAAGGTATTAATTAGATTCAATTTTTTTTATAAAATTTTTTATGATAATTTCAAATGTCACATGGGGTTATGTGTATTTAACCCATGCCCATAGTATCTCTAATTGATGTGGTGCGTCGTATCAAAGCAAGCGTCCATGCATGGGCAAAAGCATCAAAGATTCAATCATTGAAAAGTCAATGTTATTAGTTAGTGAAAAGCAAATCCATCTTCGTGGCAACATTGCGTGCACAATTTGGTTAAATTTATCTTCAACAGTGATACATCTTATTAACAGGTCTATTTTTTGTCTTCTATTTGTTGTTATGGAGGCCAAGAAATTACGTATGAAAAGAAGTGTGAAGTTGAGTGACCCAAGTAGGGATAACGTCCAAATAATTGAGTGACCCAAATGACAATACGTCCAAATAAAGTTTTAAGGGCTCATTTGGATTCATTTCCGAAATTCATTTTCAAAAGTTGGAAAAAATTAAAAATAGATATAGTTTGAAAATGAAAATGAGATGGTATTTGAATGTTTGGTTGAAAAGTAGTGATTAAAGTAGATATAAGATTGAAAAAAATAATTAATTTATATTTTTTTATGTGTAAAAAGATTTATTTTTTTTTTGGCAAAAAATGTATATTTTTAATTAAAAATGATGGCGGATACTTTATGTCAAATTAATTTTGGATTTGATTATTTTGATTAATATAATAGTAGGATGATATGATAGAATTGGAAAAAAGTAATGATGAAAGTAAGGAATATTTTGAGAGAAAATTGGTAGAGGTTGATTATTTTCAATTTTCAAATATTAATGAAAATGAAAACAAATGGCCCCAAGGGCCCGTTTGGTTTTATTTTTATTTTCATCATTTTTAGAATTTGAAAAATTATTTGGTAAAAATAAGTTGAAAATAAATTTATGTTTGGATAAATTATTGGAAAAGTAATGTTATATTGGGTTTAATAGGTTGTAAAAGGTGGAAAGAGATAAAAATAATAAAATAAAGAGAGAAGATATATAAGTTATTGGAAGAAGATATAAAGGTTTTTGGAGAATGTGTTTTGAAAATGAAAATAATATTGGATGAAAATGTGTAAAAAGTGATATATTTTTATTTTTAAATAATAGAAAATATAAAAATAGGGTATAAAAATGAAACCAAATAGGCCCTAAATTTTTAGATTAAATATTATAAAAAGCACTTATACCTATAAATCAATATTGCGAATTGGTCATTATTATTAAATATTTTTTTATTTATATATATTCACGTCGAGTGTCTAGTATATTTGAACGCCCGATTTCACATTTTATGTTTGAAATTTATATCATTGAGCCAAACCAAAGGGCACTCGATATCGTTACTATTAAGAGGGTGTTTTTAAACTTCTAAGATGCTAGATCTTTTTTTTAAAAATAACTTCTTAAAATATTTGGATAAAACAAGATTTTGGAACTTATAGGATGTTACAATGACAATTTTGGAATTAATATGCTTAAAATCAAAAGAGTTTGTTAATATTCTAAAAATAAATTAGAAATTCTAACTTTTGTCAAAAGAGCTTATAAGCTCTTAACATCTTATTTTAAAAGTTTATAAACTCTTTTTTAAAAAAAATTTACCAGATATTTGTTTGATATCTAGTAAGTACTCCAATACCTTATTAGATATTTTGAGAAACTTAGAAGCTAACCCAAACACCCTCTAAGTATCTCTTTTCGTAATCTAAATCATATCAGAGTGGAAGATTTGGGGCAAAAAAGTATTATATATAAATTCATTAATAAAATAATAAGTATTAAAGCTATATATTTAGTCACGAGGATAGCTTGAGTGAAGATTCAACTAAAACTAAACAACCAGTTCAAGTTCAACTTACTAAAGGATTCAATTTGTTTGCAGTTAGGACTGGACTGAGCATGCGGCCATTCTTGAATCCTCTCCCAAATATTGTTAATAAGAATAGTCTCGGTTCTGTTCCAATAAGAACTATAAACTTCAAGACATTCCAGTTCAAAAATTTAAATCTTTCAAGAGGAAATGGTTAGGATAGGATTGGGATGGAAAGGGGATCAAACAAAAATACAAAAAATAAAAAAATTGAAATTAGAAAAAAAAAATGCCCACGTGCTAAATAAAACAAACATTTAAGTGACCAGTAATAAAAAGCTTAAAACATGTAAAACTAGTCTAATCACAATGGCCAATGGGTGGGTTAAGTTGGGTTTGATTTGGGTATATGTGAGTTGCATTTAAAACGAGTTCAGATGAGTGAGTGAAAATGGGTTGAGTTAGGTTCAAAATAGGTCCAAAATAAAATAAAATAAAATAAATTGACTCACTTTACTTCTTCAAAAACAAATTTAAAAATGAAAGTAATATTAATATATCTTTTGCACGTATTCAGTATATAGTGTTTATAATATAATGAGATGATTTATTAAATTATATATTTATTTTATTAATTTTTTTTGTAATATTCATTTGCATTAAAAATTAATCATGAGGTACGTAGTAATTATTTCATAATAAAGTCGATAATTTTAGAAAATGTATAACTATTGCATAACTAAGTGTATATCAAATTTACAATCACAATCGATTGTGTTAGTTTTGATTAACTTTTTAAGAATTACATTATATAAGTTACATGTCAGTATTACTATTGATAATTTGGCATGCAATAATAGCTAAATAATAAAATAAATATATTTCTATTTAATATACCTAATATATATTCGTATGATTTTAAAATATTTTCATACATAAAAATCTATCAGTGATATTTGAACAGAGAGATTCCATTAACTTATATTCTAGTTTGCCATTAAACTCGCTTTCTTATTTTCGTGTTTTTCCATGCCACGCAAACCGTTACTCTTTGATTTGATGCGGACAAGAAGATCAATCATTGCTAACAACATATACCCAAGACAAAAAATTACTTGAAATAATCTAAAGGGTGTTTGCTATTTTGATTCCATTACTCTTTCGTGTTTTCTTATTAGTTGTTGTTGACATATATATGTAGACAAATTCATTTTGTTGACACCCAAAAACTCAGACTATTTGGAAAGATTTTAAAGGGTGTTTGCTATTTTGATAACGTACTTTTGAAAATTCAAATGTAGTTCCATATAAAGGGTAATTTTTATTGCAAATTTAACCCAAATATTAATGTTTTTTCACAAAAAAATACCAAATAAATTTTATTTTATTTTTATGTAAAATAGTTTACATGACGTGTGCGTATCATCATGAAATTATTATTTTTTAACTCACATACTTTAGCAATGTTACAAATTTTCTCTTTACTTTATTACTATATTCAAAGCTCAAAATAAATATTTCAATTTTAAAATTATTTAATAATTTAAAAGTATGAAACTTTTAAAAAGTAAGAAGTTAGAAACAATAAGATTTTTAATTCTTAATTCAAAATTATTTTTAAATTTTATAAAATTTTACTTAAAATTTTTTAATAAACCCACTTTGAATCCACTTTAAATCCATTTTAAACTCAAACTTAATACATCCCACCTAAAATCAACCTACTCAAACCCATTTCAAAAATTTTGAGGCTTGACCCAACCCAAAATCATGTGTATTTGGTTGAATCCTTGCCATCCATGGTCAATAATTTAATACTACTTATTAACTACTAATGACTACATTTAAGTCATAATGTGAATATATATATTACAGTTTTCATCTAAAACTCTATTTAAAGCCAAATTAGAATTATATTACTAGGAAATAATTCTATTAAATAGTTTATGTATATTCCAGATTTATTATACTTATTTTTTGAAACATTATAAAATAAGACTTTGGTTTTTAAAACAAAAACTTTCTGCACCAATAGCATTAAAATCGTTATAAAATCTCCTTAAGTCTCCTCCACTAATGTTCTACACATATAAATAAATAAATGTTGCAATATCACTATATTTGGTACAAGGAACTTGATAAAAATTTAAAGAAAAATATTAAAAAGAAAAAGAAAAAATTAGTCAGAGAAATATAAAATTTTAAGTTTTATTTAGTTGTCAAAGAAAACAATGAAGATAGGAATGACAAGAGGAGGATGATAAATACATTGGAGAAGGAAAGAGATGTTA
>JACGDI010003151.1:1327264-1366911 GCA_014898725.1 Jacaranda copaia
TCTTATCATTTTATGATGGAAATTCATTTTTTTCAAACATAATATATTTTTCATAAATTTCCTTTTTCTTTTTAAATATTTTTCTTACCAATCAAATAATTTAAATTATTTTTCTTCATATTTTCTTTTGCTTTCCTTCATGTGTAAGTTTCACCTTTATCAAAATTTTATCCATTAGTACAGTTTTTGCGGTTCAAATTTTTAATGAAACAAATATTTTCATTTACTATTTTCTATCATAAATAAATATTAAATGTATTAAATACTATTATAAAATTATATTTTTACTAAATTATATATTTATCATGTATTCGTAAAACAATATATAAAATGAAATACGTATTAAAAAAAGCATCTCGTACGATAATTTTGGAATTAAATATTATATAAATAAAATATATACAACGTGATAGCATATAAGATTGCACTGCCATTCCTGGCCATTACGTTCCATTCTGATTGACGAAAAAATCTGAGTCAAACGGGTTAAGTATTTCGTTGTACGGGACGCCCTCACCACAATTATCTCCTGATATTTTGACTTGAAAGAAATCCATAGAAAACCCAATCAATCGAATATGACAGATCCAAATCCACCATCCTCACAAACTGAATCCGAATCGGCAACATTACCGCCGGATCCGGAGGCGCAAAACCAGCACCAATCCCTCGATGAGGTAATTGAACAGTGTATCGGGGACTTTGGATGGAAGCAGTTTTTCCAGTCCACCTTTTTATCGTTTGCATGGTTCTTCGATGCACAACTGACCTTCATCACCGTCTTCACTGATGCGGAGCCCAAATGGAGCTGCAAAAATTCAACAATTTATCATAATCTTTGCAACAGAAATACGACCAATATATGCCAGCTTCCCAAGGATTCATGGTCGTGGGATTTGCCTGCACGCACGTCCATCGTATCCCAGTGGTCTCTCGAGTGTGCAGGCTCCATCATCAGGGGCCTCCCCGCCTCAGCGTTCTTCTTCGGTTGCTTGGTCGGTGGGTTCGCTCTGGCCACTTTAGCGGACTCCTCTTTGGGTCGGAAAAAATTGCTGGTTTTATCTTGCCTGCTCATGTCCCTAACCGGGTTGATAACTGCTGCTTCAACCAATATATGGATGTATGCTGGGTCCAGATTTTTCAGCGGGTTTGGACGATCCACAATAGGGACTTGTGCTCTTGTTCTGGGCACTGAGATGGTTGGGAAAAAATGGAGAGGGAATGTTGGAATAATTGGATTCATAATGTTTACTTTCGGGTTTCTAACTCTCCCAGCTATAGCTTTTCTCCTAAAAGGTTCTTCTTGGAGATACGTCTACCTCTGGACTTGTGTTCCCTGTGTAATTTACTCCATTTTATTGTATTTCTCAGTTCACGAATCTCCCAGATGGCTTTTCATCAAGGGAAGAAAACAAGAATTCGCCAAAACGCTTAGAAGCTTGGCACAGCTTCAGCAGCGGAGCAGCTTAACAGAAAGCTTTTTCAGCAGTTGCTTGGAGTGGGTGGAGATATCTCAAGAACATAACATTTATTCTGCCCTCAAAATCCTGCTAAAGAACAGCTGGGCTTTGCAGCGTCTACTGGTGGTGGTGGTGGTGGGTTTCGGCACCGGCACGGTATACTACGGCATGCCATTGGGCCTCGGCAACTTGTCGTTTGATCTATATTTGAGCGTCGTATTAAACGCGCTGTCGGAATTGCCAGCTGCAATGGCCACGTTTTTGCTGATTGGGAAAATGAAGAGAAAAATTTCGGTTCTGGGACTGGCTTTATTGAGTGGGGTTTCTAGCGTGGGGTGCGCGCTGGTGAGGTCGAAGGGATTGCAAATTTCGCTGGAGTTAGTTTCTTTTTTCAGCGCTTGCACGGCGCTGGACGTCTTCTTGATTTACACTTTGGAACTATTTCCGACGTGCGTGAGGAACTCAGCTGTGTCAATAGTGAGGCAGGCGGTGGTGTTCAGCGGAATTGTCAGCCCAGTGTTGGTTGCGGCCGGCAGACGGAACGGGTGGTTGTCGTATGGGGTGTTTGGGGCGACAATTTCGATCTGTGGGTTGTTTGTTGCGTGGTTGCCTGAAACCAAGGGTAGGAAATTACACGACACTATGGAGGAAGAAGAGCTCAAGAACACTGTGCAAAGTTAGTTAATAAGAATTATGTTGTCCGTTTGTTATCGGCTTTTCGTTCGTAGGAAATTAGTAACCAATATGTAATGGTTTTGAATTTAAATAACTTGTGTTTAAATTGGAATGTCGCTGGACTAGGGATGGGAATAACTTGTGTCCATCAAAGCCTATGATCTAACCTATATATATATATGTTGTAATTAAGCCTAACTTATTTAATAAAAAAATTAAATTAATACTTAAAAAATTGCTTTTCTAATTAAATAGGTTAGATTTATGCTATTTTAAAAACCCATGTGCATAACAAGCTATTCTATTTATCATTCTTTATATAATATAAAATAATTTATTTATATTATATATTAATAAGTTAATATAAAATAGCTTTTACTATTTAATCAATATTTGATGAAAGTAAATTAGTTTACTTTTAGGCTTTATTTTCATCTAACTTTTATTTATATACAACTATTTTATACTTTAATTTTAACTTTCATATCTATATATTTGTTATTTATCTTTTTGCTATTGTTTATATATGTTTTCATAATTTACTTAACTTTCAAGCATATTGAATAACTAGGCATATAAAGGTCCATTACAAATTTAAACCTATTAAAAACCTAAACTTATGCAATGTTTAAGCTTAATTAGAATCTTAATAGAAATAGACTTTTAGGCCAGATCAAAGCTTTTGAATTTATTAAAAAGGCTATGCCGAACCTTAAAAAAAAGCTTATCACAAAGAATAGACTAGATTTAGGCTTGTTATTTAGACAATAGGCCTGGCCTATTTGAGCCAAATCCTAGCTTATTTCCACCTTTGTGTAGGCAATAAAAATATTAATTGGAAGAGAGGATTTAAATTGGTTGCAAGCATTTCATTATCCGTTTCATCTCATATTCCGGTGGAAGAGAGGATTAAATTTGGTCTCAAACACTTTAAATTTTCTATTTAATTCCTTATTCCATCTCCTATTCCGACTTGATGTATTTATGCTAAGTGTATTTATTTTTTAATTAATTATTTTTATAAGAAAATATGTAGTACACATGTCATATTTTCATGAAATAAAATATGAAATGAAATATGAATTAGAACAGAAAATTTAACCGTGTTGCATATGAAATGAAATATGAATTAGAACAGAAAATTTAACCGTGTTGCAAGGGCTTTGTATCCTCTATTTCATTATCTATTTTATCTCATATTTTAACATAATGTATATATGTCAAGTGTATTTGATTTTCAATTAATTATTTTTGTACAAAAATACTTAACATACTTAACACATGTATCATATATTCTTGTAATGAATTAGGAGAGAAAACATTAATTTCCTGATTAATATAACAATACTTTTAACTTAGGAGTATAAATGCAATAAGATTCAGCACAACACCATGAAAGGATTCAAGTCCTATGTGAAACAAAAAATGATTATCTTTTTATGAAATTATTAAAGTATAATCGTTGTTACTATTGAAGTTTAATCATTGTTATCATTAAGCCAAACAGATGATTAGAAACTATAATAGGCAGACTGAAAATATAGAGCCCACTCGTAAAGAAACACAGGTGTATACAAAATTATTATATAACTAACTTGATGTTAAAGCCAAACAACTTAAAAAGTCCCATCGGGATTTATTAATTATCCGTATATTATATCACAATTACTAGTTAAAGTGTCAGAAATTGAATTTACAAGGGCATTATCTATTTTGATAATGCGATTTCTTTTTTATATTCGATTTGATTTTCAATATCTTGACCTAATATACTCTAAATGATATCATTGGTTGTTTATCTCTTATAATACACACACACACACACACAAATACAGATATGACAATGGCGGTGAACAAAAGAAATGACCCAACCAACTTTTCCAATCAAAATGATTTCCTGTTCTTTTTTTACATGGCACTTCCCCAATATCTGATCTGACCAAATAGCAGTAGATTAACTTCCATTCTCCCAAAAAAAGAAAAGAAAAGAAAAGACAGAAAAAGAAGAATAGTAATTCTATAATTAACCTGGTTCCGTGCTGATTCTATTGTTTATTGTAATTAACATTTATAGAAATAATGTGTTTATAATGTCAATAAAGTACTGTATATATATCTATTACAGTTTAATATTTAAGTGCCTCCAAAATGAAGTAGCCCATGAATTAAGTATTTGTTTAGTTAGCCATCATGAAAATTGGAAGGAATTGTTTTCAGGTCCACATCACTATTAAGTTACCTTAACTTCCACAAAGTGAAAGTTTTTGGAATCTAACAAAACTCATTCTGGGCCAGAAAACCATTTTTTTATGCTCCTGGTTGATTTCACTTTTATTAAATTAACAAATCAACCCCTTTGAATATGCTTAAGCACACTACACTAATCCATGCTCACAGGAACCTGATCCCTCATTCTAGTTCTATTATTTAATAACTCACAAACTCAAAAAAGATCCACATTCCATTAACATGGTTCCAAATCAGCCAAATTTAATCTTACTGTCCCAGAAAATCATTTTTATCACTTTTCATGTTGGGCCCGTGGCTGCTGCAGATTTTCTACTACTTCTGTCGATTATAATCAATGAAGTTCAAGGTACATCTACTCCACTTCCACCAATACTAATTAATGAATAGTTTTGTTTTATCTAAGCTTCAAGGTCTTTACTATAACAGTACTATACAATTAAGCTATAACAACATTCAAACCCCAAAATTTAGCCAACCCCACAAAAATAAATGTGCCACAAACAGAATGAAAAATACAAAAATGTTTTAGCGCCCAAGTTGTCCTGATGATATTAACGCCTCAGGGTCAGCTATCCAGATTTTTGCATCAACTTAGTGCTTGCAGATTTAGTAATACACAAGAAATGGGCAAGCAAACATGTAGTTCGTATCTCGTCAACCCGATTGAGAATAGAATAATTTCGGCAAGTAATATTATATAGTTCTGCTTCCAAAGAAAATCTTTCAAAATTTCATCACAACATGAAACTAATTCCAAGACAAATTCACTACAAATCCAAATCCTTCATGTTGAAATCTTCATATTGAAGTAATCTGAAGCAAAATGGTGCAACCTAACATATCCATCTTCACCTCCGCTTGAAAAACTTTTTCCATCCGGATTAAATGCCAAGGCATTTATTGGTCCAAAATGGCCTTTTACACCTCCTATTTCCTCTGTAAGGATCTTGTCATGGAATTTGGACTCAAACTTTCCAGCATGATGAGCAGTGGTGGTAACAGCTGATGCATCCTGACCACCTCCCAGGACCAAATGATTGAGAAGAGGAGACATCGCAACTGCATTTACAGGACGTTCTGTCTCATATGTCTTGATAAGTTTAAATGTTTTTGTATCCCAAAGCTTGGCGGATTTATCCAAGGAACCAGTGAGGAAGTATGAACCATTGGTCATTTTTGAAAGTGACGTAATATGTTTTTTGTGGCCATCCTCCTTGTCAGACTCTTTCAATAATTTCCTGGTCTCAGAATCCCAGATACGGATAACTGAATCTTCACCAGCACTTATAATTGTCCGGTCAGAGGTCCCCAAACTGCTCTATCCATTCTTCCCTGCGGGCCCCTACGGATAAGAATTGATTCATCAATCTGGTCATCTGGATCCTGGAAATGTGTTTGATGTGAATAGCAGAGAGCAATCCCATGAAAGGATCTGTTGTTATCACAGCAAGATTATCACCAACAGCAAAATCAACAGACCTAGCTGGTGAATCAAAATTAAAAGTGTAAAGTGGAGTTCCCGTTTCAACATTATCTGCACTTCCAGTTATAAGCCTCATGGAGTTCCTGGAAATATCGCAGGACCACACAGCCCCCTTGTGGCCACTATAAGTGCCGAGCTGCTCGCCATTGTCTGCCAATCAGACAGTGGGATCCCAGTCCTTGGCGCAGGAGAAAATCAAATCTCCCTCTCTGTTGTACTTGAGAAGGGTTAACGGCCTCTCATGCCCTTCCATTAATATCGGCCTCATCTCCAGACACTTTGATATTATTTTTCTCTTTTAGCTCTGCAAATAAATAATGAATCCCATTGCAAAGTTTTTGAGTAATCAAACAAAAACTCAGGCAGCACTGTGCGGCAGCAGGAGAGGACAGAAAAATCCTAAATGGGTAAACAAACATGATAAAGGGAGTCATGATATGAAAGTTAGCAAAATCTCACAGCTCTTAATCCAAGGATAATCCTTGAAACTGAAACTACCTCTAAACCTCTTTTGCCACTACCTTTATCTGAATTGTATAGTATTTTTCTATAACAAAAGTCAATTACTGGAGAATAGGAAGCAATTGAAGATTTTGAAGAATTGTAACCTATTCTTTATACTGCAAAATGTATTCAACCCAAATTCGATAAAACGAAATTTCTATTTTTATTTAAAGACATGAGAGGGAAGAGTACTCTACTAGGGAAAAAACATGTTGGTATCCCCACACAAAATTCCATGAATATAACAATTATGGAGCGTTATAGCACTAAAATGAAGCAGCTTTCTCAAGTCACGAAATAGCATTCCCCATATTTTATCATCTAAGGTTCACTTAATCAAGACACACTAGAAAAGAATAAAAAAGTTCCTTTCCCATATGTTCATACATCCAGCACCCAACATACATCAGTTTATACCAAATCAAATCAGAAATCATGAAAAAGCTGCTTCAGAAATTTAAAACACACACACACACACACACACACACAAAATAATCCAATTACATTTTAACAATTGAACAATAAAAAAAGTTTAAATAATCCAGTAAAAAATCAAAAAGAGGAACCAATTGATGCCTAAACTTTCGGATAAATGCAGATTATCATGTAGAACAACAAATCATCAAATAATATGCTTCAGTGTGTGCGTATATGCGAGAGAGAATGAGAGAGAGAACTCACGTCAATTTTCCGTTGGTAGAACCCCAAAATTGAACCCAATCTCCTCGTCAATAAAAGGTAGGTATTATAGAATTCTTTTTACAGTTATAGATTTAGGGCTAATTGGTTGTTTCTCTAGATGGTTTGGAAATTTTTAGGAAGCTCCATTTTGAGAGGAGAGAAAAGAAGATGAGACTTAAGAGAAATTATGCTGTCTTCAGCGAAAAAAAAAATAAAATTAAGGTAATGTTTAAGTATGTGTTTTGTTTGATTTTATTATATGTTTATTATATACTTTGGGGGATCGAATAATAAAAAAATTGTGGGAGAATGAAAAATGAAAGTTGGGGAATGTAATTAATGTTTGGTTATTATTTTTAAAAATAGTAAAAAATGGGATTTGTGAGTTTTGATATGTTTTTTAGGGAGTATTTTTTTCTGTAGATGCCGTATTATTACTTTTGTGTTGGTATTTAGGGGTGAAAATTGATATTAGATATTTTTTTAATTGTAAGGATATTAATTAAAAATATTGTATATATATGTATGTATATATATCGAAGAGATATAATTTATGTTATAAGTTTGTAATGATTGAAATAATGATTAAATAGGTTTTATTATAATATTTTATAGGTTTTGTTTGTTAGTTGAAAATTTATTTAATTATAATTATTAATATTAATATTAATATTAATACTACTACTACTACTACTATTCTTCTTCTTCTTATTATTATGATTAATTATAATATTATTATTATAATTATGAATAGTATTATCATTCCTAATGTTAGTATTATTATTGTTTTATCTATAAATCAAGGACTCCAAACTATAACACTTCAAGTGTCCTTCAACTTCTTTGCTTTAAGCACATATAAGTTGAGCATGAAAACCGAGATCCACAACAAAATTGAAGCTGCTAATGTAGCTCCCCTGTATCCAAGTGGAGACAAATGAACCAAAGCATAGGCATTGCCAATGTGGAAGGCAAGAGAGACCAACGAGCACACCACCAGTAGGAAAACAATAGATTGTGTCCGAAGAAATCTCAACATGGTTTGCAAGAACCCATAAACCGTCCAAGAATGAGATACTTCAAATAGAGACCGGCTTCTTTTGCTATTTCAGGCTTTTGATGTAGTAAAGTTAGAACGATATCCGAATACCACCAAAGAACAGATACAAGAATGGTGAAGATGATACTTATGATGCAGGATGTCTGAACATATACTCCTAACATCCTATATAGTTTTGCGCCAAATCCTTGTCCGCATAATGTCTTGAGTGTGCCACTCAAGCCAACCATAAGAGAAAAATTAGAGATAGCGGTCCAAGGATTGGCAAGGTTCAAGCTAGCAAGCTCAAGGTTTCTGAGGTGGCCAGCGAACATAACAAACACAAGAGAAATGAAATAATAGGAAACATTTGTCAGAATCATTGGCAACTTGAAACTATTTGGCCCTTGGCCTCCTCCACATCAAAAAACTTGTTCAAATACCCCGCCGCTGCCACCTCCTTCCTCTGGAGTAGCTGAGTCTTAGCCACCTCTAAAGCCATATGTATATAGCTTTCTTCTCCACTTTGTTTTCACCACCTAATCACACTCAGCTAATTAAAGTAGCTCATCTTCTTTTTTTCTTTAATTCATCAAAAATTGCTTCTCCTTACTTCATTCTAAAATTCTTGGCTCTCATTTCTCTCTTCAGCGTTTATTTTGCTTCAAGAATATTGCTCCAAGACCCACAAGAACATCTCCTCCACTATCAAAATTGCCCCCTTCTCTGCGGAAAAATTGCCATCAATCTCATATGGTACGGAAAATTGAAGCTGCCCTAGAGGGCCAATGTCGCCAATTGCATCACCTCCCTCTCATCCTCAATGTCTGCCCAAACCCAACCATCCATCGCCGCTTGGTGGAATGCCATCGAGAAATACTACCACTTAGCCAACTTTAAGAACCCATGGTCACACTCCCTCCATTTGAGCTAACAACACCTTGCCTCAAACGGGGGTCAAAAGAATGCCATTAATGTCATCTTAACGGTGTTTGATGTCATCGTTGATGGCTTCTACGTCAATTGATGTGGGACCCACCATTCAAAGAATGCCTTTGTGAAGGGGAAGAACTACAAATTCGCCTACATTTGGGTGGGTAACTCTGAGACATAATGCCCGCAGTACTATGCGTGGCTATTTCATTCGCCCGTTTACGATTTATTTCTACAAACATATCAACTTTTCGATTGGAGGAGAAGGAGAGGGGAAGGGTTCAGGGGGAAAAGGAATGGGAGAGTCTGTAATGGAATGCAGAGATGCGGAGAGATAGAGAGAGAGCATAGAGATGAGACAAAGTTTGTGGGGGTGTCAGTTGTCTTGGGGAATGGAAAATGAAGTGGTAAAATGGGTTAATTAGGTGTGAACGGAGGGGCTTTTTAGGGTAAAAAAATAGTAAAATGAAAGAGAAAAGGGGCTGTTACGTTTAGACTTGTTTCCCTAGAACAATGTTACGTTTGAACTTGTTTCCCTGGAGCAACGGCGTTTTGAGGAATGTTCCCAAACAAAGCCTAAAATTTTTAAGGGTAGGTGCCGACAAATTATGAGAATTTTTTATCTTTGTGTTGGACCCTTTATAAAAAAGTCTCGTAATATTTATATTATTATATATAGCATAATTTTATATTAATTTAATTATATAATTTTGATTAAATATTAAAGTTTTAAAATTTTAAATTCAATTAAAAATTCTTATTAATTATTAATTTATTTTTAGATTTATTTTAATATAATAACTTATTTGTTTAACTACAACCTCATATTTGTGTTCATCCAAAGTTACAGTATAAATTTTTATTTCTTCAGATAAGTTCAAAATATCAATGGTTATAGATTTTATTTGATCGCGTAAATTTAAAATTCAAAATAAGTTTGAGTTTTGGATTTTAATTTTACTATTATTTGACTGTAAGATTTTCAGTTTCTCTTGGTAAAAGAAAATATCTGGATGTGTTTTATTTTTCAGCAATGTACCTAGAATAATACAATTACTTAAAATATATCATTTTTTATTTTTTTTAAGTAGTTGAAATTAATTAAATTTTCTTATCAAATGAATGAAGAAAAGATTATACATGTTTGCATTTAGTACTCATTAAATTTATTCACACTATCTAATTTGTCAATTTATAATCATGTGCACATAAAAAGTATATTTTTTTGCTTTCGTATATACTATTGTGTACCTTGATATGTATATTTCTATTAACTGAATATTTAATTATATCTATAATATTTTCTTAAGAAACTATTCTTATCAATGGATAAATAAAAAATATATAAATCACTTATAAATATTTTTATCCATTTTTATTACCTTTTCTCATTCATATTTTCAAATTTTAATATATTTAAAAGCTATGCATAATATGTAAATTTAGAGTAGCAAATTCGCTAAGAAACTATACTTATTCTAAATCTTTGTCAAATGAATAAAGAAATATTATGTAGTTCTTCATAACTGATTCAATAAATTTATTAGCTATTTGACTTGTACAGTCCTAATTATACATACATAAAAATTGAATATTTTATATATCTTAACAAGTTTACTTCAATTAGCTAGCTTTTTATTTATATTTATAATATAAAGTAGAAAAGAATAATTTTATTTCTCTTCTAAAAATAAATAAAATTTATGTAACTTATGTATAAAAAGATTACGTTTAGGTAGTTACAAATTTAAAATACAATACCCAAAAAATAAAAAGTAAAAAAACATTTGTAACACAAATATAATAGTCTTATAAGACACCGTTGAGCAAGTGTCACATAAAAATATAAAATCAAATATAAATGAGATATTTTAAAAAAGATATATTTATAAAATATATCAACAAGACACCTTGGGCGAAGAGGCATAATAAAAAAAAAGTAATTAAAATATTGAGACTATCAAGTATCTAAACATAGAAATTATTCTGACAAATTTTAAAAAATTTCACTTAAAATTAGGGATGTAAACGGATATTAAACGAATTAGATACGTTGTTTTTATTTTCGTATTTGTTTAATTTTTTAAATATTTGAATATGAATATGAATTTGATAGATATTTAAAAATAATATTAGAATTCATATTCATCGGATATCAATCAAATATGAATAAATCCGTCTTCAATTAAAATTATTCAGAGGCATCCATATTTGATTAAATTTATCTGTATTTGAATTATTTTTTTTAATTTCATATTAAATAATAATTATTTAAACATTTATTTATGAATATTCAAATATATGAATCTATGAACCAAAACAAATACATAGTACAATTTCATTAAAAAGAAAACAATAAAATAAATAGCATAATTTTTAATTAATCATTGGCTTTATAATTAATTATTAGTACTAATCAATATTAATAATAGTGTTTAACTATATTAATTATGAAGTCAACCAATAATAATTGTGTTCATTAATTTTATTTTTAGTTTTTTCTCCCTATATTATAATATATTTTTAAATTTATTCTTTTTTTTTTCTAATTCTTCAATTATAATTTATATATACATATAAGGATTATGAGATTTTTATTGAAAAATATAAATAATATATTATTTAATAAATATATAATCAGAGCGAATAATTAAATATGCATTTACCATATCTGTATTCATTTATAATCAGATATCTACTAATCAAATACGAATAATATCCACTTTAAATGAATATGAATAAATTTTATATAAATGAACATAAAATAATAAATAAATTTTCAAATATCAATTTAAAACCTACTTAAAATATGTCATGATAGATATTTTTGTAATAGTATGCTAACCCTCCTAAAAGATGCTACCCATAACTCTCTTCTCTCCACTCATAAGAAGCAATTATTTTATGTACTTGGAGGCAGCATGCCTGAACTAATGTATGTACGTAGCATCATGTGTCCTAACATGTTCATTTCAAATACCTGAATCTTTTACTTATATTATGATGCTATTTATAAAAAATAACTTTATATATTTGTACCAATAAATAAATAAAATATATAATTTATGTATAAATAAAATGTGTGTCTGTCGTTGAAACTTAAAATTTATTACTATATAAGATACATTTTTATATATTTCATATAGGGGTGTAAATGTACTGAATTGAGCTCAAATCTAACAGGCCTGTGAGCTTGGTTCATTTATTAACTCGTGAGATTGGGCTTAAGCTTTAGTTTGATCAAGCGTAAACAATTGAGCTTGAACTCAACCTATTGAATAGACGAAGGCTTGGGCAAGTCTAATCAAGCTAACCTCGACTCATTGAATGGATCAAGGGTTGTCATAAAAAAATAGAAAAGTTTGATTTGCATAGACTTGGATGAGTTCGGGTTCGTATAGGATTGGATTAACTCAAACTCATTTAGGCTTAAAATAAAATAAATAATTATAAACTTCACAAATAATTTTATTATTTTTCTAATAAAAAAACTAAATATTATTATCATTATTGTTGTTGTTGTCACTATTACTACTAGTACTACTGCTATTATGATTGTTACAACCACCACTACCACATACTTATTTTTATTTCTTTTAATTATTATGTGAGCTTAGACAATATAAATATATATATCAGAAAAAAAGTTTGTTTAAGTCCGCGAGCTTTTTAAATTGAATATTATTGAACTTGGTTTGACTTGGACTCAAAAAGATCAAGTCAAATTCGAGCTCTCATTGAGTCGAGTTTGAACTATTTGCAAATCGTCTCATATTATATACACCTCTACTTTCATATATATATATATATATTAATAAGTTAAATTTAATTTGATAATTTTAACGATTAAAAACAATTGTTTGTGTCTTGGTACGACCAAAAATAAACACATGAAGTAAATACATTGAAATTTCTAGTAATCGTGAGTTTAAAGAAAAATATTAAACTTAAAATTTTCACCCAAGGAGTTAGATATTTTTATTTTTTTAGTTTAGTTATATTTTTTTTTCAAAAATACAAAATTTATTTAAAATAGTACTTGATAATTAAGTTATGCCAAAACAAGCGCCTAAGTTTTTATATTCATATAGAAATAATTACTTTATTTTCAGTTGAAATGCTAGATGATTGAATTATTTTTATATCTTAATTATATATAATATTTTAAATATATAATTTGTGTTAAATATATTTCACAAGTAAAAAGAGGTTTAACAATCTTAAATAACTTTTAAATATTACAAATTGCTTAAAAAACTTTGCAACTTATCCGTTCTTCGTGCGAAGGATAACACCTATTTTTATGTAAATTTTGTAGTGAATATTTTTAATTTGAAAAATAAATAATTAATTTTACATTAGTTGTTATTTAACCTTTAAATGTATCAAAGTTTTTCAAATTTAATTATTTCATTTCTTTTGGATATGCAAAACACTTTTAGGAAAAAATTATATATCGAATATAACTAATACTTTAATTTGACTTTAAAACTTATTTCACATATAAGAAGTTAGTTACCACCATGTCTATAAACTCTCAATTTTGTTTTTTATATTATCAAAATTTTTATCTAAAATTATATTTAACAATACAATAATGAAGAACTCGTTCTCAATTATCTATTTTTTGACATGTGATATAAGAATACGATTGGCATATAGTTAAATTTTTTTTCGAGCTTAACAAATGACCACTAAATAGCCAATGCCATCAACCTTCACGTTCTTGATCATTTTTATTTGCATATTTCTATACTTATATCGGGTGCACTTAGTTGCATATTTTTACTTAAAAGGAATTTATAAAAAAATGTTTTCATAGATACAAATACTAATATTTGGATGTAATAGTTTTAGACAAAAAAATTGGTTGAAATTGAGTGCCAGATCAAATTATTAATTTGTATATTTTGAATAAAAGAAATTCTGGAGAAATTGATATGTATTTTTCTTGAGAATATTTAAAATTTATTTATTTATTTTATTATCATTTAATTAATATAGGTTATTTGATAATTTTTAAAGTGAAACAACTCCATAAATCAAGACATATGAATTTTACTTATCATAGTTATATCAAGTATTATAAGTACGTTGATTCTAGAAATTTTCATGTTGGAAAGCACGTGCTAAATTGGAGATGGAATAATAACCTAATACTTAAGTTGTTTTTAAATATGAAATACTAAAGGATTATATATTTACTTTAAAACTTTAAGTGTCATGAAAATCATAGCTATGACTTCTACATTATTAAGAGATCATACTAAAATAATTTATATTTAAAAAATTTGGTTTGCTTATTTATTAGATCAACATATGTATGTCTAATTTAAAAATCATAATTAGAAGGTTGTACTATATCTTTTGAACATTTTCCCATTGATTTTTTTTAATTTTACCATTCTAAAATCTATACATAATTTATAAATTTAGAACTTTATAATTTTTAGCATTCTATAATTTATTCAAATAAAAAATACTTCAAATTCAATATTTTTAAATGGAATATTCATTTTACGTTATTTAATATTAAACTGTATTTCTTAAGATATTAAAAAAGATAGTATTTTTTTAATCACATAAAATAAAAAAAATATTATTATAAAATAAAATTTTTCAATATTAAAATTACTTTCAATGCATCATACCTGAAACGTGTTAGTATAACATAATTTTGAGTTATAATAGATAATTTGTTAATTTATATTAAAGCAAAATTAAGACAATGAAATTACCAGTCATTAAGAGATTTTTTAATTAAATTAAAAAACTTAAAATCATAAAAAATTAGAATTTGATTAAAATTATACAATTGTAATCAAACACCATTATGATAGACAATAGCATATATTGCACACATGCGGAGTATCTCCTCATAAAACCGAAAAACATATATGGTTTCTTTTAACATGGAGAGAGAAGAACTGTTTAATTACAATGTTTGAAGAAATCATCCATGAAAAAACTATAAATATATTATTCAAACAAAAAAAGTAAGGAATATGGTTAATAAAGTAGAATCAAACACACCAAGATTGGCACATGGACCCAAGTGGCTTGAACCCAATTAATCACTTACTCACTATAAATATCAACATTCAAAATCAAATCAGACATGAAAAATCTTTTACAAAAAGTTTCAAGCTATGACTCTATGCAATTGCTTTCAAATCAATTGAATTCAAAAAAGAACCCTAGTTTTATTATCGAGCAACAATATTTTGGCGTCATCTATGGGAACTCTAATCTAAAGTAAGGAACATTGAGGATGCAGACAAGATCCAAATCAATTGAACATTTTTTAGGTGGTAGTCTCAACCTACCACATGAAGATGAAGTTCCCTACATCCAACAGAAAACAAGAAGTTGTTGGCAACCATCGCATAGCCAGAGAGTGCTATGTAGTATCTTGAAAGGAATAAAGGTTCCTATTACTAGCCCAAGTGATGCAAACAGAAGTATTGGAAGAACAAGATCAAGGACAAAAGCAAAGGCATGATCCAAGAAGTCAACGCCATTACAATGCTCATGGATGGAATTGATCTCCAAGAGAAGAAGTTAATGTAGTGCAAAATACACTAAGGGAACTTTCTACGAAGAAAACATTGGTGCTAGCTATATCTCTTTAGTAGAAAGGGGAGATGCCCCTTAAAACAAATAAGCACATCCTTTGTGGCATAATAAAAACTTGAGTTGTTTTAGTAGTTAGGATCTTTTAGTTCATATTCAAAGTTTTACTTTTAAGTGTTTAAGTATAGTCCTAGAATTATGAATAAAATACTGTCCTCGATGAGGAATGAAATTTGTTTCCTTTACTTCTTTTAATAAAAATTTCCTAACATTTTCATACAATTGAGTTCGCTCTTCTACTACAAAAATGACTAGTTATAGGATTATTTTATTCTCGATAAGACCTAAGAGGTAGGTGCACAAGAAAACAAACGAACATCAATTAAGCAAACGAATGACTCCATGCAGCAATTGATGAGTGCATTACATCAACACTAATATAAGACCCCAAGAGGGCTTGTAATAGTCAGCATTAGTACTATTATAAGACACCCAAGGAAGCACATAATGATCACATTAGCACCACTATAAAACCTATAAGGAGTCACATGACAAAAGACTATTATAAATCCCCCAAGGGGGTGAATGGCAAAAGACAACTAAGAGACCTCCAAAGAGATATGTGGTAAATACAAAAGATTACCATAAGGCTCTCAAGGATGCACATGGCATAAGGCTACCTTTGACATACTTAATAGGGTGTATGCCAAATAAAAATTGCTGTAAGACCTTGAAAAAACACACATTGGTAATAGTCACAACTACACCTCAAGAGGACAAACAACAAGAGTAACTATAGCTTCGGCAACATCCATAAGGGAGGTGTGTGGTAACATAAATAACCATGGTATGACACCTCAAAGGGCTCATAAAAACTAAATCCGTGGTAAGACCCTAATGGGGCTTGTCGTCATGTCCATCCCTTACTACTCCTAATTACAGTAAAGTCCTGAGACAAAAAAACAAAAAGCATAAACATGCCACTCCATGCAAACAACATGAGACACTAAAGAAAAGTATGAAAATATAAGGTCGTTCGAACGACTAAGGATGAAAGTAGTGTAGAGTTGCTCAAACTCCATAATTGAAAATGTTAAGTTCAACAATACTAAAACATATAGATAAGTATCAACCTTTGGCCTATACTAGAAAGGAAACTACCTAATGTACTATTTTAACAAAGCAAAGAGATGAGTCCTCAATAAAAATACAAAAGAAAACGACTTCTAATTTAAGTTATACTCTATTTCTGTGGAACTACAATAATTGGATCCTTTGTCATAGCCTCAATGCCAGCTTCTGATGACCCACCAGCCACCCTAATAGGAAGGTTGATGGGAATAGTAGGGTCAAGAAGCAACGAATTCTCTAGAGGGTATTGCCCATTCTCATTGAGCATGTGGCAACAGCTCCAAATAGTTTGCTCACATATCATGGTAGCTTTTATCTCAACTATCTCAAAAAACTCATCAAGGCTCTTGAACTCTTTCACCACCCCTTCACGCAATAGACTCGAGCACCTTCCCTACAGAAGGCTCCAAGAACTTTCTCCCATTCTTCATCTCTTTGACGTATCACTCTTTCAACTACTTGTGCTCCTTTAGCAGCTTCGTGAATTCTTCATTCTTCTAAACATGCAATGAAAGGCTCCAAGTTCCTTAATTTTTTTTTTTTGTTAAAGCTAGGCTATCATAGCCATACTCCCCTGTACTCGATGGGACATCTACACATTCAAGTTCCAAATCTACTTCAAAAATAATATACGAAAACAATCAAGTAACTTCACACAATTACAAGTACAACATGTAAGACAAAAAAAACTAAATAAAAAGAAAAATACTTCCTCGAGTACACAATTACAAGTACAACATGTAAGACAAAAAAACTAAATAAAAAGGAAAATGCTTACCTGAGTTAAGTCTCTGGCAGTGAACTTACTTAATTAGGAAGAGGAGAATATCTTCAACTTTCCTTATTCATACTTAGGAACCCCAACTCTGCAAGCTATTCCTACTAAAAGTAGTCTCTTCGATATCCCAATGTGAGCCAATGCCATAACTTCGACACAAACTATAAGGGTTTAGACCTTTGCCCTTACTAGCATTGAAGGGATAAAAACACCTTAAACAAATAACTGAAGCAACAGACAATCGAGCATGCTTCCCTACTGGTCCTAAAATCATTGCCATTGCCAGTGGTGATTTGAGGTGTGGAAAAAGAAAGCGAAGAGTGAGGCTCTTTAAGATACCTTTTAGTAGGACTTGGGCATCGCACCATTAGGGACGACTGGCTGTGGCATTGCTCTGGGAAGTGCCTCTCAAGAGAATATCCATTTGTTCTCTTAGTTGGAATCCTAGCCAAATCAATCTTCTTTCTTGCCAATAATGCACAAGCTAGATTAAATTCAATAGTTCTAATAGAAAAGTATAAAAATTAATACAAGTGTTGAGGTGAAAGTGCGAATGCAACAACAAGTATACAAACAAACCAAAACCTACAAAATTAACTAAGTATTCTGAGGAATCATATAGGTGACATCAAAAGGAGAGGCTAGCAATCTCGCTTCCCAAAGCATTGGTGAACATTGCAATGAACCTTTTCCATACACGCCAATAGCAAAGAGCTACTCCAAATGTGGGGAACCCCCAATCCTCATATCTCATAATGAAAAGTCTACTTTTCAAAGGCAAGCCGCTTAAGAATTTACAACTTGATCCAAGAAAAAATGTGAAAAAAATCTTCTATATGTTATGCAACCTAAACAAGGAGTACAAACTATCTGAAAAATAGGAAAGCCGAAGTCCATATATCATTGCTAACTCCTAAAAAATATGCGAAGGAGTTTGAAGGAAACTAACTCAATACATTCCATAATTCCTAATTATCTCCAACAATAAAGGATTAGGAAGAAAGGAGAGCTCACTATTGAAGTAGCCATTAGAAATGATAGAGTATCTCAAAGAAAGCAAAGCTACACAATCCTCCGCTGAAGAAAGAACAAACTTATACTCATTAGAGATGTAGACCATACGCCTTAGAATTTCTAACTTCCCTAAATATATTGAGCAAGATAGTTCATCAATATCGAGAAAGCTACTATCAATATTAGGATCCCTGGACCCTCTCTTGGAAGAATCTCCTTTGCTAGACTAAGACCCAGAACTAGACTTAGATGAAAAATATGACTTAAAAACCAAGGACTAACTACTGTGTTTTTCATGCACGACCCTTTGATCCAAAATTGGGTTAGACGACAGCGAAGGGGAGACTCTTTCAAACTTGAACAACCTCAATGTAACCACAACAGCGCAAAACTATATAAGTGGGAATGGCAGCCTATACCAGCGATGCCTGTGCACATGAGCCCAATGGTTGGACACCCATTAATCTGGCACTTGGTGTAGGCAACCACTCCATAGCAATGGTGGTCTTGTTACTAACCTTTCTTAGACCTACAAACTTTGATTTTGACTCAAGTTTCTAATTTGACTTGATCCACCACCCAACATCCCTCCCTTAAATCTAGACATCTCTCACACTCAAGTTGACATTTTTCAAGAAAATTTTTGCTGGCTTTAAAGAGTTTTAAGTTTTTAGGTGGATTCAAAGTGCTTAGCAAGTTGTCTCCTAAAGACAACCAGTTATGGAGACCCACAAATTTCTGACTTTGCCATGTTTCGGATTATTCAAAATTTGTTAGAGCCAATATAAATAAAAAAATAAAGATAATAATATTTTACCAAGATTTAACAAAATTAATTAATTAAGACAAAGTAAAGTTAAAATTTTGTAATATACTTTTTATATGTTAATGAAAATTTCATATTGAAAATAAGGGAACTTGTGATATGAAAAAATGAAAACCTAAGGGTAAAAAATAAAAAATTAAATAAAATGACTCAATTAAATGAAGTATAATTAAATAAAAAGCCTATAAGAACAATGAATCAAGCCTATCAAAATAGACACCTAGAAGTGGACTGACCCCATTACGCACCTAGCCATTATAAATATCAACATCCATAGCCAAAATAGATATAAAAAATTATTTATATAAAAAAAGCTATAATTATATGCAAATATGTTCCAAAACAAAAACTCTTTCAAAGCAGTTGAATTGTAAAAAAGACCTCAATTCCATTTTCGAGTGGTATCAATTAAAGTTTATACGCCATTGTGGTTTTACCCAAACTCATTCTTTGGTAAGTTCATTTACTTGTCCCATGCAATTGAGGTATGTTTCAAGTCAAATGATCAATTGTAATTAATTGTTATTGCATTTAGAGGTTGTTTTCACGAGTTTATAATTTTTAAAGGTGAATTGAATTTAGAGATTTTGGATAGAAAAAGTTAGCAATAGAAGCGTGAAACGTTTGAAAGTTAATCGCAATCTTCATTATATGTAGTGCGGTAGGGCCTCGCCATAGTTGTGCAAGTTTCATCAAATAGTGATTTCTTAAAGTTTTGAAATTTTAAGGGAATGAAATTTTTTTCAATAGTTGTTAATTTAATATTTTAATTTTATTTTAACATACCAATTTATTTGTTGCAATCAAAACATCATATTATATTTATCTAAAAAGATAATATAGATTTCAATCCCATTTTGTAATTTAAAAAATATTCATAGTCATATACTTTTATTATCTCACATAAATTTAAAATTTAAAAGGTATTTAATATGCATCAAATTATGTACCCCATTATAAAATTCTTCTTACAAATTTAGCTCATTACAAGATTAATAGGCGACCTTGGATTAGTTTGATAAGTATATAGTTTTATTATTCTACAATTATCCTTTTTCCTCCTCCTTTTTCCACATTACTCTTGCTACCATGAACAATTCTACACTTTTTTGTTATTTAATTGCAAATCTATGGTGGTATTTTTTTTCTTTTAATTTTAAATTTAGTAAACTTTATGTTAACAACAATACTGGTATTTGATAAATTGTTTTGTATATAAGTTTTAAAAACTTTCATAACACATCTTTATATTCTTTTTATTTTACTTTTGATTTTGAATTAGATATTTTATATATTAATGTCCAATACCACTAGCATGCAATATTTTCATTCTTTTGATTAATTATATTTCATATAATATTCAATACTATTTCAAATATTTGTGTATGTTCATGTTAAGAATTGTATTTCATCATTGAATTTTTTTTAAATATTATTTTGGTTGCATCCTTTTCAATTTCTATAGATAAAAAAGAAAAATATTTACTACTTGATACTTGAATAAATGTACCTTCAATAGTATGACTTTTTTAAATATTCAAAATATTGGAACATCTTGCTAAGTAGTTGAAATTATTTTGAGTTTCAATTAAATATATGAAGAAATACTATGTATTTTGTTTATAAGAAATTCATTAAACTTATTAGCATTACATGATTTGTCCACTTCCAACTATGGCAATAAAGGAATTTTTTATGTTTACACAAGCAATCCATGCACGCAGTTTTGGCACACAAAATTTTTTAAATAAAATATATTTAAAAAAATATGTGCAAATTGTAGTCCATTTTTAACCATAAAATTGCAAATTGATTTAGGAAGGAAGAATGATGGTAATCAAAGAATTCAAACAAAAAAATTTGTAAATTGCACTACTCAAATATTATTATGTTAAAATAATATCAATGAATTAAGTATGAAAAAGATCAATTACTATATCTACATGCAAATAAATTTTAAACAATTATTTTTTTCTAATAGTCAATTTTCAAATTTAGTCAAATGACGAGCATAAAAAACATTCCTTGTAAATATCTAAAATATTACCCAAAAGAATTATTAGAAATATTATTTTTTTTCATAAGTATTAGAAATATAGTTATAAATGTGTTGATGCAAAAATAACTTTTGATATAGTTAAAACCTACTGAGAAGTGTTTTCAAATGTGGTTGTAAGGCTAATTTGGAATACCAAAATTTAGTATCACAACTACTTAAATATCTATAATGCTCTAATTTGATTTTTTATATCTCATTGTCTTTTTAAAGTTTAGAAAATATTGAAAGATGATTAAATAGAAAGATAAAAAATAACTTTCTTATTAAAAACAAAAGTTGCTTCCTATTTATAATATTATCGCATGTGTATCTTGTTTACCTGAAACTTTACTACATTATTGTGTTTTTCATAAATAATAACTTTATTCTCTTGACAAATAAATAAAATAAGTACAACTAATGTATAAAATATTATGTGTAGTTAGAAGCTTAAGATTCATCACTGAAATAAGTAATCTTTTACATAGTTAATATATATTTAATATTTTAATGTACTTACTTTGATAACTTTAATTATTTAAAATTTTTCTTGCCTTGGCATAACGAAAAATGAATACACAAAGTAAATATATAGAGAATGTCTAAAAAGTGTGAGCTTAAAAAATAAGTATTAGATTTAAATTTCCCACCTAAAGAGTTGGATACTTTAACCAAAAAAATGTAACATGTATGTTAAAAAAAATTAGTTGATAACTAAGTTATATCAAAACAACCAACTATTTTTTCATAATTGATATGGAATAGCCTAACAGATCCAGCCTAACAAGTTATCGACTCTAGAGAGGGTTTCCAAGCCTGCTTAACATCTAAAGCCCAACTGTGCTTCTGGACCTAGTTCGGTTGGATCACTCAACCACAATCGCTCGATCGAGCGAATAGTTCTCGACCACACTCGATGAGAGGATTCAAGCCACCTAGTCCGTTCAGCCATCCCTGTGGTCGATCACCTTATCTGGTCGATGATAGTCGACTAGAGTGCTCACTCCGGCGTTGACTCATATCCTTGTTGCATTCAATGCTATGACAGGCAGCATACCTCTGCATTAATGGCACGTGCCACCTCAATACTGCTTCTGCACCAACTCTATCAGGAAAGTGCACATCCAGAGTATTATTCACCCTAGAAAGTAGGAGATGATACCACCTGAAATAATATCGGGATTGAAAATGATCAATAATTTCTAGGCAAGGACAAGAGCCCTCTACACTTAATAAGGGCACCTTAGACATAACATCCACCAGGAGAAAGCTATAAACACCTTATTGCCAGCCATCCTCCAGGTATGCCATATACACGCTCTTACTCTACTACTCGATTATCTCACTCGACTAGTACTAACTTGAGCGTTGGAGTGCCTTAGCCAGGAGCATCTTAGCTAGTCTAACGTTTGTTGTTGATTGTAGATCTCAGCCCAAGAAGAAAATCACTATTGAATCATTTGACCTCTCTAGTCGAATAAGCCCAAATACTACCCAATTCACTAAAAATGACTTGCAACCTCATCATTTGGAGCTATTTATAGGAACACTTAAGATTGCAACTGAAAAATGGAGAATACTAGAATAGTCGCATCTGATAGGGAGGATAATAGGACAACATCTCCACCTCTCCCTCAACCCCAGCAAGGTTCGTATGCTCCAAGCCCCAACACCCCACAGGAGCAAGTTGTAATGCTGACCATGCCTTAACTAATGCAACTTATAACTGAATAAATCTCTGCCCAAATCTTTGCTCAACTTTCTGCAGCATTGAAAAGGTACACAACCGTGCTAGTCTCAGCTGGCAGTGCAACTACACAACTGCCTCCACTTGAGGAGAGGTCCCCCTAGGATAGTTGGAATCGCTAGGAGTCCTGGTGACCACCAACCAGATGAGAAGCAAACCTTAAGCGCCCCCAAGGAGAGAGGGGGCGACTTAAGCTAAGGGAAGAAATTGCTAACTTCGTAGACCATCACATTTGACCTAATTAGACTTTACAGCACGATAGGGTCGAACGTTCCAAACATGACCAGCGTGAAGAAGTGGATGAATTAGTAGATCATGCCACTCGACCCATTTGAACCCCGCAGTATGATAGGGCCAAGTGTGTAAGGCCTTATTTTAATTGAAACATTACCCAAGCTAATTGGGAAGAGTGGGAAGAAGTTTCCCACCAAGTGCAACAACTGAATAGATACCTTAATGAGATCTTAAGGAGAAACACTGAAAGGGTGCCCAACCTAGAGGGCCCTTAAAGGTCTCATCGATAAAGAGGCTCACTATTTATCCAGGAGATAGCAAATTGCCATCGATGTTAAGGTCCTGACCAAACTCCCACGGTACGATGGCTCGACTGATCCCAATGAGCACTTGATGCAGTTTGAACATATGATGCAGCTACATGGGCATAACGAATACATCCACATGAAGATGTTGGTGACCACCTTCCAGGGCATAGTGCTCAATTGGTTTGTTAAGCTGGAACCTCCATTGATATACTCATATGACCAGCTTTGTGATAAATTCCTGCACCAGTTTGCTAGTTGGCAAAAGGCAAAGCTTTCTCATACTCATCTCCACAATATTAAGCAAAATGAGGGGAAGTCCCTTTATAACTTGTTTACAAGGTTTAACATAGAGGTCCTAAAGATCGACAACCTTAGGATCAAGTTCTTAATTGACATACTGTTCTTGAGATTCAAACACAAGAATGGGCCAATGTTTTGGTGCGAGAGTGCCCATGGTCAATGTAGGAATTGCTTGACCTGGTAGAGAGATACGTAACCTAGGAGGAGATGAACAAGTTGAAGTTTGGAAACTCTTAGGTCAACAAAATGAAAAATAAGGAAAGAGATGACCAGAAACATAGGGAGAGGGGTCGATCTCTAATAAAGCACTTCCATGACTATACTTCGCTGAACATCTCAAGGAGAGGGGTCTTGTTCGCAATCTAACATGATAATCTCCTCAAAAAATCGAGAAAGTTGACGGAGACTGAAGCAATGAAAAAATTAAAGAAACATTACCACTTTCACAAACAAAGGAGGCATGACATAGATGAATGTTTCAATCTCTAGGAAACAATTGAGAGGCTCATCAATTAGGGCCATCTCAAAAAATATGTGGCTATTAATGCACAGGTTGAAGCAGGCAAAATCGGCTAGACTCTCTATAGAGAAAGGTTGGTTAGCTCGATGAGGGAGGACAAAGGAAAGAAACTTGCCTAAGAAGACCGCCCACCTATTTGAGGAGTAATTGACATAATTGTAGGAGGTCCTACTGGGGGAGACTCAAAGTCAGTAAGAAGGCAGACTTAGAGGAGGCTAGAGTCGATCAAAGCCTCGCCGATCAAAATAGTATTCTATTTATCGACAAGCGTAGAGCCTATCTCCTTCACTAACAATGACTTGACCTATTTTGAAGGGAAAAATATCGACCATAAAATTAATTATCCCATGGTAGTCTCCATTGAGATTGCCAACTTTGAACTTAGGTTCTGGTTGATAACTGCAGCTCAGCCAACATCATTTTTCTCTCGACAATGAAAAGGATGAACTTAGGATAGTTAAAGTTTAAGTCCATGCGTACCCCTTTGGTCGGGTTTGGTGGGTCGAAAATCATTCCAGAGGGTTCTATCAACCTCTCAATGTCATTTGGGGAAGCGCTTTGAAGAAAGACATCGATGATAAACTATCTTGTGGTCAACACCCCATTTGCTTATAATATCATAATTGGTCAACCTACTCTCAATGATTTTTATGCCATTGTGTCAACCTATCACATAAAGATCAAATTTCTGACCTCGGCTGGCACAGGTAAACTGCTGTGTAACATCAAGGAAGCATGGAGATGTTATAATATTTCGATTGAGTCGAGCGAGCAAAATACTCGATCTCAACTGAAAACCTTAGGGGACACTCCTTTAGTGGAACCCAAGAAAGGCCAAACCAACAAAAAGAAAAAGTTGGAAGACACTTGAGTGGAGCCTGTTGGGGAGTTCAAAATAGTCGAGTTGGAGCTAGAAAACCTTGACAAGACTACCAAGATCGGAACAGATATGGGCCTCCACTTAGAGTGTTTTATGGTCAATTTCCCATGAAAAAATATCGACATCTTTGCTTAGAAGGCATCTGACATCCAAGGAATCAACCCTAGTGTGATCGTGCACCACCTTAATGTTAACCCCTTGTGCAAGCTGGTTAAGCAGAAAATGAGGACATTCAATGCTAAGAAGACCCAGATCATCGAAGAGAAAGTCAGGAAACTCTTAGATGCAGGTTATATTATAGAAATTCAATATTCATCTTGGCTTTGTAATGTTGTACTCGTCCTAAAAAATGAGGGACAATGGCGAATGTGTAATAATTTCACTAACTTGAATAAAGCTTACCTTAAGGACCTTTACCCCTTGCCTCGAATAGATTTACTAGTTCATTCCACAACTAGTTGTGAAATATTGAGTATAATGGATTCATTTTAAGGGTATCATTAGATATTCATGACCCCCGAAGATAGGGATAAAACCTCTTTTATGGTTCCCAATGGAGTTTACTGATTTTTGGTCATGCCCTCTGGACTTAAAAACGCTAGAGCAACCTACCAGAGACTGGTTAACTTTATGTTCAAGAACAAAATAGGCAAATCTATAGAGGTGTATGTCAACGACATGATCGTAAAGATCGAAAAAGCCCAAGGCCATTTGCTTGACCTCAATCACACTTTTATAGTATTAAGAGCATTTGATCTTAAGCTAAATCCAAACAAGTATACGTTCAGGATTCAAGGAGGTAAATTCTTGGGTTATATGATAAGTTAATAGGGGTATTGAGGCCAATCTACAAAAAATTTAGATTGTATTGGACATTACTCCACCTCGAATAGTTAGAGATGTACAACGGCTGGCCGAAAGAATTATTGCCTGGGGAGAATAGTCGCTCGATTGGCTGATAAGAGCCTAACTTTCTTCAAAATTCTAAAAAATGCCAAGAAGTTGGGTTTCCAGTAGAATGAACAATGTGATTGTACATTGATCGAATTAAAATAGTATTTATCTTTACCCCCCATGCTCGCAAAATATGAACTTGGAGAGGTACTTCACATATACTTAGTTATCTCGAAAGTGTTGATTAGCTTAGTCTTAGTCTCAACCAGAGATGAAAGTCATTGACCAATTTACTATTACAGCAAGTCGCTCGAAGGACTGGAGCATGACTACTTGGAGATTGAGAAATTTTCCTTGGTGCTAGTTACCATGGCTCACAAGCTGCGTCCATATTTCTAGTCTCATGCCATCATAGTATTGACCAACCAGCCATTGAAGTAAGTACTGTCAAAGATAGACACATGTGGGAGGTTAATGAAATGGGCCATCAAATTGGGGGAATTTGATATCATCGTCCAGCCCAGAACTATCATCAAAGCATATATTTTGGCAGATTTCATCACCAAATGAGTTGATTTACCTGAAAAAATTAGTGAAACTTCTCTTGCTTGGACTTTACAAGTTGATGGATCCTTAACCACAATAGGTAGGGGGCAAGAGTGGCCCTCTATTCCCCAATAGCAGAGGAGTATAATTTTGCGATCAAAGTTGACTATGCAGTTACCAATAACAAGGTAAAATATGAGGCCCTCCTCGTTGGAATGAGAATGGCATTTGACCAAGGCATCGACTACCTGGCTACAATCATGAATTCCTAATTGGTAGTAGAACAGGTCGAGAAAAATTTTGAGGCCAAGGATTCAACGATAGGTTGGTACCTTGTAGAGATTTAAAATTTTTAACAATTATTCAAAAAATTCACTCTCAGTCAGGTACCTCAATCTGAAAATGAACATGCGGATGTCCTATCCAAATTTGCTAGCTTGACTAGAGGCATAACAGATAGGATGATAACTTTTTTGGTCGCTGATAGGCCATCGATTGGCCTACTCGAGGAGAACTTGGTGAGGAGTACTGAAGAGACAGTTTCTTCATGGCAAGATTCAATAAAACTTTACTTGATTCATGGCATGGTCCTCAAAGATAAAAATGAGGCTTGTCGTCTTCAAGGACAAGCTATCAAGTTCACGCTTGACGAGTTCAACCAATTGTATAAGAGGTTAATCTCTGGACCACCCCTAAGGTGCTTGGATCCCTACCAGACTCATGAAGTATTGTAGGGGCATATACAGGAACCATTCAGGGAAAAGATCCCTTGCACATAAAATTATAAAACATGGGTACTTTTAGCCGTTATTACTGAAAAATGCTGTTGATTTTGCTCGAAATGTCTATCATGCCAAGTTTATTTGAACCTCCCACATAAACCCGCCGTGCCTATGGTCAATGTTTAGATGTCTTGACCGTTCAACCAGTAGGAGATCGACATTTTAGGCTCACTGCCAAAGTCAATTGATCAGTGAAAGTTTATAATTATGGCGATTGAATATTTCCCCAAGTGGGTTGAGGCCGAAGCCATCCTAAAGATAATCAACTCAACTATCAAAAGTTTTATATGAAAAAACATCATTTGTCATTTTGGTCTACATAAGATTGTCATTTCAGATAATAGGACTCAATTCCAGAGCAGAAATACCAAAAATTAATGTGAGGCAATCACGTAACATTTTATTTCAGTAGGTAATCCTTAGTCAAACGGCCAGACAGAGGTGACAAATAGGACAATCTTCAACCATTTGAAAGCTAGAATACAAGATACTGGGTTGAGTTGGGCAGATGACCTCCCAGGAGTGTTATGGGCATATAGGATAACTCCTCGCATAACCACTGGTCATAGCTTATATAGCTTGGTCTATAAATCTGAGGCAGTCATCCACTTAGAGCTCATACAACATACAACTCAAGTAATTCACTTCAACCCACTCAAAAACATGTCAGAAAGGAAGCTCAGAGCCAAGACAAGAAGCCTACAACACCATGCAGTGTTATAGATTAAAGACAGCGGACAACTATAACAAAGGGGTCAAGTTGCATTATTTTAAAGTCGAAGACCTCATCTTTAAAAGGGTTGAAGTATCTAAGAATGTTGGCAAACTTAACCCAAAATAAGAGGGACCCTATACAGTTGTCAAGGTGTTAAAGAATAACGCTTATTGACTCGCTAATGTCGATGGGGATGTGCTCTCTTATCCATGGAATGCTATCAACTTAAAAAATTCTATATATAAAAGCACATTGTAATCACCTTCATATTTTGTGATATAAATAAGGTTTCAACAACACTCTTAACATTCCCTTGTATTGTCACAGCTGCATTTACCTCACAAAACTCCAAGTTCCAAGTCGACCTTGTAGTCGACCCAAAAGCAACTTCACGTTGCCAAATCAAGTTTCAAGTTAACCCCATAGTCGATCCAAAAGCAACTTCACACTGCTAAATTAAGTGCTAAGTCGACCCCGTAGTTGACCTAAAAGCAGCTTCATGCTGCTAAATCAAATTTCAAGTCGACCCTATAGTCGATTGCAAAGCAGTTTCACGCTGCCAAATCAAGTCTCAAGTTGGCCCTAGTTAACCCAAAAGCAACTTCATGCTGCCAAACTGATTTCAAGTCGACCCAAAAGCAGCTTTCAGCTATTGGTTCAAGGCTATAAGCCTAAGTTCCAAGTCGACCCTATATGTTACCAACTTAAGGCTTTTTGGCCCAAACTATGCAGTCAACCCTGTAGTCGATCAATAAGTCAGCACAACGCTATAGAGGTCAGATACCTCAATCAAGAGTAATGAAACTCGACTATAGAGTTGTAATAATAGATTGTTGAATGCACATCGACGAGACCATGTGTATCTCTCAACAGTAACCTAAATCAATGTTAGAGTTGTTGGGTTTTCTTGTTAATTAACATGGTTCTCAACTTATCAACCATACAATTGTGATGACACAGTTGTATTTGACAAGAAAGCTATGAAATTGATTTCATTTGACTAGAAAGTTATCAAAATAATATTTCATTGATAGAAGTTTTCATTACAACAAGATAACTTTCATAATAAAAAAAAAAAACAAAACAACAACAACAAAGGAAAGAGTTGGAAAATCAATTCTGGCTCAGCCCCACACCCTTAGATCAATCGACCCGAGCACCCTTCTACAAGTCCTGGTTGGGCTTTGGCATCTCTGATGCAAGTGATATAATAGCTCAAGCTGGCTGTGAGGGCATTGCCACGTCGCACATGAAATCAGTTAAGCGCAGCATGTGTTACATGACGTCAACTTGCTTATCCCTGAGTTGGAAGATAAAGTCCTCGGCAAAGGCAAACTCGCTCGTCAAATTAGCTAGCCTGGCCTCGACCTCATCCTATTTTTACTGGGCTTCAATCATAGGTTGGATGGGAGCGTTCATCGTTGTATCCTGCTTTTTATCTTCATCGACTGTGGCCTTTTTAGATTCTAGATAAGGCCGTAGCTTCTCGTCTAGGGTTAAGCTTATTCTGTCTTTGTCTTCTGCCTAAAAAGCATAACCCAGGTATTCAAGCTGCTTCATCGCCTTCTTAAACATGATGCAGGCATCATCGATCGACAGAATTATGCTTGCGTCTTGGAAGGCCAAGCTCAACATAAATTGTTCCACCACCTCTCGTCGCATCATAGGGAGCTGTAGAGAAAATGCCACTTGAGCCTTCTCAAACGTAGTAGCATGGCTAGCCAATCAACTAGAGGAGTAGCTCACTTGCATATCCAAGTGAGCCTTCTTCAACATAGAGTCCATTCAACTTCTCTCTTCCATAACTTTGACCAACTGCTGGTCTTTCGCATTGAGCTACTCTCAGAGGTCAACCACCTTCTTGGTCAGCTGGTTGATTTGAAGTTGGGTAGACTCGAGTAGAACTTTTAGAGTTTCCAACTCTCATCCCTCCCACAACTCTTCGCGGTCCATGAGAGCCAACTCTGATCGGTGGTAGAAATGGTACCTAAGCTGGCTCACCTGAAATAGAGATCATCATTAAACAATGTAATTGGTTGAAAGTAGAATTTGATGAGAAAATAATCAACCTCACACTTACCATATTGCAATGGTAGGCAATAGCCATGAGTGCACCGACCTGGCTCAAACCTATGAACTTTCTCATTGGTTAACTAAGAAAAGGTCGATCACCATACACTTACCATATTGCAATGGTAGGCAGTAGCCATGAGTGCACCGACCTGGCTCAAACCTATGAACTTTCATTGGTCAACTAAGAAAAGGTCGATCACCATTCACTTAAGAGCGTCAATGCCCATCGTCCCTAATGATATAATGGAGCTTGAATTCATGATCTCCATGGTAGGGTCAAGTCCGAACTAGGGTGACGACAGCTTTAGTATTTGAAATAAGACCCCATCGCCAGTCTTGCCGAACAAGTCGTAGCCAGTGACTGCTATTTGCTTGCCTTTCCCGCTCGCTGTCCTCTTGGGTGTTGAGCCTCATTACTCGATCATCTGTCTTTTGCCCTGACCCATGGGGATATTGTAGGCCTCCTCTGCTGATCAAGCGGGTTGGGGCACCTGCTCAATCTGTGACATATCTAGGGTGACGGTTGAGGGTGCCAACTCCACTGTAGGTGCATCTCATTGAGTAGCTACCTAACGACATTCATCATTTCTTTGGGCCTTGGCTAAAGCCCTTTATCAACTACAAGCTATAACTTCTTCTCGATCTGCCAACAAAAGACAAAGCAAAAAATGATTATAATCAAGTAGAAAGAATGAAATCCATAATTATCATAGTCGATAAAGATTTCTACCTAGCTAATGACCCGCGGGCAAGTCTAGTTCGGTTGGTAATAGGTCAGCCAACACCAAATATCTCTCCTCAATCAGAATTGAGGCCTCAATCTATCCAAACTCGATCAAGTCCCGAACGAGAGTGTTGGCTAGCTCGGTGTTTAGTTTCTTGACATTTTGATGTGTTCCCTTCACTACTCTCTAGGAATGTTAAACTTAACAGGCCCTCAAACATACAAAAAATATTTTTTCTACTCTTGGCCATATGAAGAAAAGGGGGTTACTAGGAATTTTCGACGCAGGAGCGCCGTCGGGTAATAAAACTCATAATTTTTGGTGCTACCCGACTTTTGGGACATGGGCAGATGGGACAGGTTGGAAAAATTGGCAAAAGTAGTTGACTGGCCAAACAAATGCATCAACATAGTAAAATTATACATGGTGGCGATGCAGTTGGGTAGGAGCTGTGTCATATAGACCTCGGGGCCCCTAGGAGGTCAACTATGATAGATGCTAGAGGGAACCTAAGGCTACACCTAAACCCTTCCTTCAACACCATTATACACCACCCAGAGGTCGATGTATCCTACCACGGGGCTCAGGCACTAGGAGTTCATATTTATCTAGAATATGATACATCTCCCTAATTCGAACTAGATTAACAGAGGAGATTTTGGAGACTATCTTACTGTAATGGTCGGGGATGAACAATCGACCACGCGATGCTGGTTCTTTACTTGGGCCAGCATCACCCCAAAAATAGCTCTCTCAACACTCAAGCTGCTGGAGGTCAAGCTATTGCTTGACGAACTATCAGATGTACTCTCGGATGTGCTCTCAGACGCACTCTCACCCCTAACCTCCCTCTGGAAGTGTACACTCTGGGACCTAGTATCCTCGCTATCTAATACACTTGACAACTTTACAAAGCAAACAAAGGAAAACAGAAACTTGGAGAGGAACTTATAGTTGATTGCTAGAAAACTCTAAAATGCAGAAAGGGTTAAGAGGCTCTGAAGGCAAGAGCTCGACTAGACTAGATTCAGTAAAAGTGAAAAATGAATGTTTCTACTCCACCTATTTATAGGTAATTAGATATGGGAACCTAAGCAACAGTAATAATTATATAGCCATTCCTTGGTGTTTCATATACCGCAATGTAACCGACGTATTAAATGCGCAAAACCCTTATCGATTATTCGAAAACCTTGGTCGATAATTTAAAAACCCTGATCAAATTTGCATAATTGTCATTTAGTGATGTACTCCCTGCTGCTTCCTATCGACAAGCTCGATCAGGATCGTGAATGGGGGGGACTCATGATATGGAATAGCTCAACAGGCTTAGCCCAATAAGCTATCGACTCTAGAGAGAGTTTTCAGGCCCGTTTAACATCCAAAGCCTAGCGACACTTTCAGACCCAACTGGGCTAGGTCACTCTACCACAACCGGCTGGTTGAGTAAATAGTTCTCGACCACACCCGATGGGAGGCTTCAAGTCACTTAGTCCGTTCAACTATCCCTCTAGTTGACTACCTTGTCAGGTTGATAATAGTCAACTAAAGTGCTCACTTCGGCGCTGACTTATATTCTTGCCGCATTCAATGCTTTAACAGGCAGCATGCCTTTGCCACCAACTCTATCAGGAGAGAGCACCTACAGAGTACCATTCACCCTGAAAAGTAGGAGATGATGCTACCTGGAATAGTACTGGGATTGAAAATGACCAACAACTCCTAGGCTAGGACGAGAGCCCTTTACACTTAATAGGGGCATTTTAGACATAACAACCACCAGGAAAAGCCTATAATTACCTTATTGCCAGCTACCGTCCAAGTATGCCATATAACCTATATGCTCGTACTCTATTGCTCGATTATTTTACTTGATCAGTACTAACTTGGACGTTGGAGTGTCTTAGTCAGGGGCACCTTGGCTAGTCTGACATTTGCAGTTGGTTGTAGATCTCAACCCAAGAAGAAAATCACTATTGAATCATTTGACCTCCCTGGTTGAATAAGCCCAAATATTACCCAATTTACTAAAAACGACTTTCAACCTCATTAATACTTAATAATTGTTTTTGTATTTATAGCAAGATATCACTTTATTTTTAATTGAAGTAATGTATTACCATGTTATTTTTACTCCTTAATTAAATAATTATTTCTCTGCAACTTAGACTCTTAGGTATATATTCAATAATTTATATTAAATATTTTCAGAAGTTAAAAATGCTTAATTAACAACTATGATTAATTTTTAAATTAATATTTTGATTTCTTAGAAAGTTACTTTCAACTTGTCCGCCGTTCACGAGAACCACTTATATTTGTGGATCATCAAATCGTCATTTCATTAATAAAGAATTTAAAGGTTGATAAATGAATAAGTTTCATTAATTGGTATGTAAATGGTAACACTTAATAAAGTTTTTTAAATAATCTATTTTAGATATATCTAAATTTTTTTAAATAAAACTATACATGTTGATCTAATGAATAATTTAATTTAATTTTAATTTATGCCAAATATGAGGAATTTACTTCCTGCAACATCTATGGATCCTTGATATTATCTTTATAATATCAAAATTATCATCTAATACCATTTTAATTTGTCAACAACATAATAATGAACTCATTCACAAATATTTGAAGTAAATTTTTTACAGGGGACATAATATATGTGTTGGCATAATTGAAAATTTTAAAAAATTTGATCAATGACCACTTAAAAGTCAATAATATCTATCAATACTTCGCTTTACAACAAAATACAAGTATTTCGTTATGATCTGTTCATGCAACCAAGACCGACAAGATTGAACACAAAATTTTCTTTATAATATAACAATCAAAATATTATTATACAGAATTGGTCGTACGTTTTCATTGATTTCATATTGATATCTTGAATATTTCGTTATACCAGCCTGTACTGATGGCACTTAGAGCGACACATTTAGTCTTCGATTGAGAGAGAAGTTAATCTTCTGAATGGTGAACACTTGTCTTTATATTCTTGAGCATATTATTTGCATTTCAATTTTTATATTGTTTACATTGATTTGTATAGTTTTCTATTAATCAGAATTCATAAAAGAATGCATTTATCTATGTAAATATTGTCAGATTAAGAAGGTTTAATTGGAACCAAATATCATATTATATTATTTGTATTATTTTAAGCTTATAGAATACATTCATAAGAGATTGATATGTTTTTATATATTGATTTTTATATTAAAAAATTTATTTATTTTTACGATCAGTTACATAATATATATTTTATAATTTTAACAATGATGAAACAACTCCACAAAAATAAATAAATAAATTAATAAGTTTTACTTATAACTTAATTAAAAAATATTCTAGTTTCTAAATGTTGCATATTAAAGAATACATACTGAATTGATGATCAAATAACACCTTAAAGTAAGTTGTTTTTATAGATAAAATACTAAAAGATTGTATATTTACTTTATTGACAAATAGTTAATATTTTCCGAACCTGAAGTGTAGTGAAAATTATAAATTATGACTCACATTATTCAAGATTGTACTAGTGATCACTTCATAGTTCAAAAAATTTATTTTATCATATCAAAATATAGGTATATATATGAGCTAAATAATACATTGAATAAAATAGCCTGCTTCATTTTTTATTTTTTTCTCGTAAAATATTAAGAATTGTTAATTTCAAATAAAAATTTTCTTCAAGTAACATTTCAAACGAAGTATCTATTTCATATTATTTAATAATAAATACTTTTTAAAAATATTAAATATATGTGATTATGATTACCTGATATTGAATTCAAGTAAAGGCATTTCATTAGCAAACTAACGGTCAAAAACAGCAGAAAATAAGCAAAAACCCTGGCCACTAAAAGTTGATCGCGGACACTGTGCCGGACGTTGGACGCATTTGTCGGGAGTCGGACCTGAGTCTACTGCCTGAGAGGCAATTATTCCAACCGTTGGACTACAAACGCCGCCGACATGAATGAGAGACCAATTCACTAATATTTCAATATTAAAATTATTTTTAATGCATGACCTCATGTATATATTAATAAAATTAAAGATAAAATAAAGTTATTCAATAAGAACACAACGTGTGTTTGAAAAAAGATTGAATTTGTAATCTTTTACTATTTTATATTTGCTCTTTTACTTTCTTCTTCCTTTTTTTTTGTCTCATTTTTATTTCTGCCCCATTGTTCTCATTCTTTCTGCCTCTTCTCTTGTCGCCTCCCCCCATTGCAACCCCCCGCCCCCCTTATTGTTTTCTTTTTATTTCTTGTTCCTTTTTTCCCACCGGCAACATTAGATAGCAATCAATAAAAATTAATGATGCTGGTTCTGTTAACAAGTAAGATTTTGTCCTACCTAAACCCCAAAATTAATATCCGACCCTTCCTTAGGCCTAATGAATATGTATCAGACCCAAGCCAACGCTCAAGCCCAAGCCCAGACTGTTAAAAAAATTTAAATTAAGTATAAATAGAGTCTATATCCATAAATATTCATTACCTTAAATTTTTCAAACCGTAAATTTTATCATATCTAATTATCTAAAATTAATCCTAAAAACACAATCCAGTTCTATCCACAATCCTTTCACTCCTCTCATTTTTCTATGCTAGCTCTGCTGCCTCCATTGCTCACCATTGCCCACCATTGCCATCAGCTCTACTACCACTAGTGCTGCCGCCTGCACCACCACTAGAGGTGCTGCTGCCAACTACAGTAACCATCTTTGCCATGGTCCACTAGAGTTCTCGTCTCCATTGCCCACCATAGTCACCACCTTCGCCTGGGTCTGTTAGGTCCATGAGAATAGAACAATATCCATGCTCAAACTCAATAAATAAACATGAGATTCAAGCTCTACCTAAACCTATTAAGAAAAATGGAATAGATAAGAGTAAAGTCTATATTCATAAAATGCCCAATACCCAAAAAATACCTAATATCAAATACTCATGTTCTAACTTCCTTCTTTCCAATTTTAATTTTTTTTTACTCAATAAAATTTTATTTAGTTACCATTTTTATCAAGCACAAATCCAAAAATATATTAAAAATAATTAAATGGGTGTAAATATGTTTATATGCAAAATTTACCTATCTATCCTACATCTCGAAATTACTAATTATTCAAATACTCAAATTAAACTAGTTAATCCGTATCATTGGCGCTATTAATAGGTTGTCGGGATGTTTTGGGATTGATAGAATATTAAGAGGTTAGAAATAGCTACTTTGAAATCCTTCATCAAAGAGAAATCTCCTGGAAACAAAGGGCAAAAATCTTTTGGCTTAAGGAAGGGGTTATGAACACGAAATTCTTCCATGCCGTGGCCAATGGGAGAAGGAGAAAAAAATTTTATCTCTCATTTGAAAGATTAGTATGGTGTTTGGAGGAGTTGGGATGATGGTCTTGAGGATCTAATGGTTGACCACTTCCAGAATCTCTACACTTCATCAAATTGCCATATAGAGCCAATATTGGATAATGTAAGCCATAAGGTGATAGAGGATCAGGATAATCTGCTGCCCGCTGAATTTACTCTTGCTAGGATTAAAAATTCACTTCTTGAGATGCACTCGGACAAGTCTCCAGGTATTAATGGTATGAATCCCTGCTTTTACCAAAAATTTTGTCCTATAGTTGTAAAAGATGTCGTCAATGCGTGTTTATCATATCTTAATAATGCCTCTCTGCCTGAAAACTTAAATGAGACTGCAATTGTTTTGATCCCTAAGAAAAAGGAACTAGTTTTCATGACTGACCTTAGACCGATTGCTTTGTGTAACGTGCTCTATAAAATTGTGTCAAAAGTGCTTGCTAATAGATTGAAAAAAAGCCATGCCAAATAGCCTTTTCGAAAATCAGAGTGCCTTTATCCCAGGGGGATTGATTACGGACAATGTCCTTTTCTCCTATGAAACAATGCACTTTCTCAAAAGGAAAAGGAAAGGTAAAGAAGGATGTGTTGCTTTAAAAGCGGATATGAATAAAGCATATGATTGAATGGAGTAGGAATATATTCAAAATATTATGCTGAGATTAGCCTTTGATAGGAAGTGGGTGAATTGGATTTGCATGTGTATTAAGTTTATTTCTTATAAGATTGTTAAAGGTAATAAGTTTTTGGGCCCTATCTTCCCGAAACGAGGATTGCGCTAGGGTGATTCGTTGTCACCATATTTGTTCATCATATGTGCAGAAAGGCAATTGACTACCTTCAATAAGTTTGCTGCCCAAAGTAGACTGCATGGTATTAGAGTTGCTTGAAATCCTCCTATTATCTCCCACCTACTGTTTGCAGATGATAGCTTTTTTTTCTTCAAAGCTAATCCATTAGAGGCTTATACTATAGCAACTATTCTCCGACATTATGAGAAAGCTTTTGGACAAATCATTAATATGAGTAAATCCAAGTTGATTTTTAACAAAAATGTGGGGCTAGGTAAATGGAGGAAGCGTTTTCTCATTTGGATATTCCTATGGTTGCTGAAAATGACTTCTATCTTGGGTTTCCTGGTTTGGTTGGAAGAAATAAAGGGGAAGTGTTTTGCATTTATTAAAGAAAAGGTATGGAATAGAATTCAGAATCGGAACAAGAAGTTTATCTCTCGTCAAGAGAAGGAGATCTTGCTTTAAATTAGCTGCTCAAGCAGTGCCCAATTACGGAATAATATCTACCTTCTCCCAAAGGATCTTTGCAGTGAACTTGAGAGGATGATGAACTTTTTCTTGTGGGGCGTAGGCGCAAATGGTAGAAGAGGTATCAAGTGGCTTAATTGTAAGAGATTGAGTCTTATTAAATCCAAGGGAGGACTTGGCTTTAAACACATTCATGAATTCGATCTTGTGATGCTAGGAAAACAATATTGGAGATTGTTTCCTAATAGCAATTCTATGGTGGCCCAAATTTTCAAAGCTTGTTATTTTGCTCAGAACTCTTTTCTTGAGGCCCGATTAGGATCAAATCCTAGCTTTGTATGGTGAAGTCTCCTAGCGGCTCAAGCTCTAATCAAGAATGGCTGCAGAATGAGGATTGGCAACGGGAGAAATACTCAGCATCGTATTTGACCCATGGCTGCCCCGCCTTGCAAATCCTTTGATCTCTACAGTCATATCGGAGACTTATCACAACATGAACGGTGGTGACATTTTGGATCAATGCACTAAGAATTGGAAATTTGAGGTGAATAATGCTATGTTTAATGTTCGAGACAAAAGCTTAATTTATAAAATCCCCATCAGTCTGCAGGGAGAGGGGGTGAGGATGGCTGGTACTGGAGTGGAAGAAAATCTAGAAAGTATTTAGTTAGGAGTGCATATAAAATGTTTGTTGGCAATGAAAATCAAAATGCTGCAGCTTCTTTTTGGAAAATATTGTGGAAACTGTCAATCCCGGCAAAAGCTAAAAACCTGATTTGACGAGCGGTAGATGATTGTCTCCCAACAAAAAATTCCTTAATTGTTAAAAGAGTGGAGATTGACCCTTTTTGCTCCATTTGTAGAGCTTCTAACGAGATAGCACTTCATACATTTGTTGATTGTCATTTTGCACAAGATGTTTGCATCCAATCTAAAGCTGGGTTCATTCAGGGAGAGGCGAACAGCTTTTTGGGTTGGCGAACCTTAATTCTTGATACTTGTTCTTGGGATATTTGTGAACTGATTGTCATGATTTACTAGGGTCTGTGGAGCAATCAAAATAACATAATTTGGAAAGGAAATAGTCAATCAAAGGAAAGGATTACTCTGTCTATATCTTCCTACTTGGAACAATGGCAAGCAGCATGCAGAAAGGATAGGACAACAACCATTAAAAATCACAATGAAAAGGCTTCTGATATATGAAAAAAAACCTTGATGAAGGCAGGTTGAAAGTGAACACAGATGCATCAATTTTTGAAGAAAAAAGTGTCCGGGGGTAGGTTGGATAGTCAGAGACCATGAAGGTAAATTCGTTTGTGCAGGTCATGGGCTATTTCAAGGTGTTTTTTATGTCCCAGTAGCAAATTGTTTGGGTATTAGAGAGGCACTTAGCTGGATTAAAGGAGTAGAGATACAAAAGGTAATTCTAGAAAGTGATTCTGTAGAGATGGTCCTAGTAATCAATGGGAATGAAGACTACCAATCAAATATTGGTCATCTTATTGAAGATTGTATGAAAGTAAATGAAGAGGTTGCTTCTCTTCAAATTGCTTATGTTAGACGATTTGCGAATTCAGTAGCTCATGCTATTGCAAGGGCTTCGATTTCTTTGTTTGATCTAGGAGTGTGGAATGATCTCGTTGCTAATTTCATTGTAGAAGCAATATGTGGTGATGATTATTAATAAAAAATTTTCCCTTTATTTGAAAAAACAAAATCTGGTTAACCCATATTACTTAAATTAGAATTAAATTTATACTAATAATCATGACATATTTGAAAGTGTATACTTAAATTTAATATATATGTTTATATATATAAAATAAAAAAATTAAAATTATTTTGAATTTATTTATTTTCAATAG
>JACGDI010003151.1:1367049-1388715 GCA_014898725.1 Jacaranda copaia
CTTGCAAATCATTTATATGTATTATAAATTGAGAAGGCTTTACATATGTTAAAGTTGATATTGCATTTATTATCCATGTATCAACATTATTTTGTTTGTATTCTAAAAATGAAATATCATGTTTGAAAATATGGAAAATTATGGTGGATTGTTTGAAAATTTTTATGTTTCAAAAATATTTTTTAAAATTATATTTTATCAAACATTTTCTCTTCGAAAAAAACGTGAACTTATTCAAGAATGATTTGAAGACATCCTTGCATTCTCCTTTTTCATTTATATTTAAAAATATTTACTAAATGTAATAGCATAAAATTTTTCTACTATTTACATATATTTGATTGAATTTATTACATGAAATAATAATGTTTCAAAGAAAATGAAAAGAATAAAGCTAATGAAAGAAAAAAATAATATCTTAGAGGAAAAAATAGAGAGAAAAAAACATAATATGAGGAAGAGAGAGAAAAGTGATATATACGCTTGTGGTTCTTATTTGTTAGGATATCAAAAATTAAATATATAAATTAACTAAATTAAATTAAATTTCTAAAATTAAATGTGTACTTTTTTTAATTCACAAAAAATCGAGTTAACTTTTTCAAAATATGCCAAAAAAAGTTAATATTAATAATTACTCTAACATTCAAATATTAGGTAGTTTTAGCATTTTGACTAACAATAAGAAAATTTGATAAATATGAAAAAATTAGTCAGGTCAAAATACAATTCAAAAATCGGGTTTAATAAGCTAGACCAAACTATAGACCCAATGGGTCATAAGTTAGATAGGGTAGAATCTAGTATAAGATTTATTATTTGTGTATTTTAGAGTATGAGTTTAATTGGATCTAATAATTGAATAGGGTGGCGTAAATATATGATCTAATTATTTAGTATATCAGGATGTGGGTTTGGATATGATAATACTCTACCCATTAACATGCCTACTTCCGCCGCAGTCACCCCTCCACTACATCCATTCCCCTAGAAAACAAGGAGAACCTGAAAAATTGAAACGAAACATCTTCTACCCATCTCCACCACCACAGCCACACTCCACCATCACTCTTTCAATCTTGTATCTATGTACCTGTACCTGTACCTGTATATAAGCACAAAAATAGCAGCCTTTTTTCTATTGTATGACCCATGATTTTCATACAAATAAATTTCAGTAGGTCTTGGAAACAATTTTTTTTATGGAGTTTGATAATTTATACTGCATAGGAGAAGAAGAAAAAAGAAAAATGAATTTGGGTCTTGAATTGAACTGAAAAATTGAGTCTAAATCTAGACTTGATTTATAAATACAATGAGTATTGAGTTTAATTAGATACGGCGCATTGAACGGGTGTTAACTTTGAGTATATTTTGAATACGAACTGAGGTAAAATAAAAATTTACTCGTTGACGGGCCTTGATCACGTCACGTCAATTAAGACCATTACCCACGGCCTTGGCCAACAGTCCACCACGGTAGGGGGCGACAACAGCATATTCTAGATTGGTTAATTTTAAACTACCACCAAAACTCTTCACCACCGCCATCAACCTTTGCCTCTTCCTCCATTACATCCACCACAACCATCGCGATCTCCCCTTTATTATCCTTGACGCATCAGAGTTCATGCAAGAAAAAGAATAAAATGTGATAAAATAATATACGAAAATGTGAAAGAATAAATAGTTGATAAAATAATTTTTTTAACATAATAAGCAAACATTATAGTATCACTAATTATATTTAAATTTTCACCATTAATAATTAATGATGCATTTATAGTAAAAACCTACTAACAATCTCACTATAGATGTCCCAATAAATGTTAGTAGTGACAAATTAAAATTCTACAGCTTCTTGTTACTATTGAAATAAGTTATAACAAGATAAAAATATTGTCACTTAAAATGTATCACTAATGGTATAATAAAATGTATTATTCTGCAATATATGTCATTAATGACAATTTTATATCGTTATTTATTTTTATAATAATTTTTTTGTTCACACATGCACATATGTACCTAGAGTTCGTTGAAGTTAATGACCTCATATATATACCTCCAAGGCTAAAAATTAATAAAATACTTAGAACCAATATTCGAAAAATCGGACTGTTAATTAAATCAAAAAAATTATCAATTTAGCTTCATTGGATCAACCGTTGACACTATAATTACATAATATATATTGTATATTTTATATATTACTTAAAAATTAATAAAATACTAAACATAGAGCAAAAGAGCCTAAATAATATTGTTCAACTTCATAAGTCAGAGCTTCATGGAAGAAACAACCAAGAGCATATGGGGTAAGAGATTAAAAGTTTTTACCTTCTTACTAGATTTAAAGGTTAGAATCTTAGATTTCATTTTGAGCTTTTATTTTGTAAATTTGTTTGAATGCTTTAAACTTTTAACTTTTTAAGATGTATCTCAGCCTTGAAGGTTCGCACATTAGGTGAAAAAAAAAAGTGTTAATTATACCAAAAATTGAAGGGGAGGAAAGAAAATAAATGAACTACTTTGGTTTTATAAATTATGAACGGTTCAATGGTTTAAATAATCTATCGATTCAAATGATATTGATAAAATAGGATGATTCTTCAATCTATAAATTTTTACTCAAAATCAAACTAATTTATAGGACGATGTACGACACAACCAGTCCAACTGTTCTGTTTGTCCATTTTTTAAGCTGTGCTTGGAACTAGCTATTGCAAGCAAACTCTAAACTGGCTTGCCAGGCCTATCGAATTTCCCACTAACTTTTGCCCTACGGGTTAGCTTTGGTTGCTTATTAGCTTTCGGTCGTATGTTAGAATTTTCCATAGCTCATTGTCTTCTATATTCAAATTTCTTTATCACTTCTCTAAAACAGGCTGAGCAAAGGAATGCGTTAACATTGTTTAATGGCTGTGGTACATTGGACACCAACATTTAAATCTATATGATTAAAAATATTTATTTATTTGTACGTTATTATATATATATATATATTTTAATTATTAAATATATTTATTTGAATTTATTGTATAAAATAATATAATTAAGAAAGTAAATTGGATAGAAGAAATAATATAGTTGAAAAAATTAAAGAGAAAAAAAATTACATGTAGGAGAAAAGGAAAGAAATAAAAAGAAATTCTTGACATATTTTTAAAATTTAATATATTAAAAAAATGATTAAATTCATTTTGTTGCCTTGTACTGTAAGATTGTCAAAGACACCACTTATATTAAAAACCTTCACAGCCCCCTTATCCCCTCTCGACAGTTAATAAACTAACTAACAACGTTAACAGAAAATACTAAATTACTAATATAATCCTTATAAAATAAGTTATCAAAACTTAAATTAGAGTACCCGATATTTTTTTGAAGTTCAATTTATGTTTACCCTCTTAAATTATGGGAGTCGTGTCAAAAAACCTCTTTTGCTATAATAGTCTTCAAAATCCCCTAAACTCCACTTCCCTTGAGAAACTAATGGCACAATTAGTATGTAGAAATGAGGTGGGAATGGAATGGACATTCCCAAGTCCATTCCTAAACTCATAATTGGTCTAATTTGGAAATAGGAATTCCATTTCCATAGGAATCCTCATTTTCAAAAGCATGGATTTAGCTATTTCCTCCCTTCCCTATGAGTTTAGTTATTCCTATTCCATCGGGAATGAACTTATATTTTTTCTTTCACAAAATTAACCTCCATAATTTAATAGAAGATTTTCATATTTAGGAAAAAAAACTTTACTTTGTAAATATTTGATATTATGTTCTAACTTATTTGATTGTTACATGTTTTGATTTAATTATATATTTTACTCATATTTTTTTATTAAAATTAATAAAAATGTTAAATTATTACAAATTATTAAAAATAAAAATAAAAAATAAAAAATAAGAATAATTATGCATCTTTCAATTTTCATAATTAAAAAAAATAGAAGCATCATCGACTTGGTCTATGCCTAAAAAAAATTATGTATTATTTAAAACATTAATTACACTGACATCTCTTCCAATGATTAAAAAATATATACAAAATTAATAAATGAAGAATCGTCATGGATAAAAATATATCATATCAATGACTCTTTAAATTAAACTTATAAAAAAGTGCAATTAAGATGTTCTTAACTTACCACAAAAAAATTAACTAATTTAGTTATAAAATATTTTATAATTTTTTAATAATATTTTATCAAAAAGTATAAAAGAGCTTGCAAAATTATAATTATAAAAAGAGAATTTTAAAGGAATTGTGTTTATATTTGTAACTTCCCAAATTTTGAGAATCTAAGATAAAATAAAACATAAAGTTGATAAGTTTATCTAGATTAATTTTGGGTTGAATTTAATTATAATCTAGAATTAAATATTTACAATCAAGGGGATTAAATTGTAAATAAAAAAAGGACTTGATTGTCTAAAATTATAAAGTTTAGGGGTTAATGTGGGCAAGTTAAAAGTTGGAGGACTTTAAAATGATTGAATTTGGTCTTAATTGCCCAAAAACATAAATGTTTTGTGTCAAAGTGTATGAAATAAAAATTAGAGGACTTAATTGAAGTCTGGGGACCAAAGTGAAGGCAGTTTAAAAGCTTAGGGGTCTAATTGAAAGTGGTGGAAAGGTTTGGGAGTCAAATTGAAGAAGTTGAAAAATATTTTATATATATACCCTTAAGGATATAAATCTTTTAAATTCAGAAAACCTACCTCAACCTCACCTTAACGGCGAATCGTCGGAGAATGACCATAAAACTCAAAACTAAAACCATGGTTAGTTTCCTCTAGCTAAGAGGAGCACAACTGTATCAATATTAGCCAAAAACAACCAAGGAATTGGCCAAAAAATGAACATCGTGGCAGAGCATGGCAGGTTTGGTGGTTCCACCATTTTCAGCAGTGGAAACTGGAAGAGCTCTAGCTTTTGGTGGCGGAGGAATTGGAGTGGTGGCATGATAGCGGCGGGTTAAAGTTTTGTGATGGTTCTAGCTCAATTTGTCGGTGAGGAGATGGTGGAAAGAAAAATTGTTTGAGGGATTTTGTGGGGCTCACTGAGGTGCACCCAATGGTGGTGTTGGATTCCATCTCTAATGGAGGCGTGTGGCAGCGATTCTAGAACAACCATCATAGTTTTGAATTCTGGACTCGTCTAGACTATTTATGACTTGAAATTTGATCTCCATACAATCCAATTTAGGTAAATTTCATAATTCGATTAATTGAGCAAATGTGATTGAAGTTTTGAAGTTGAACCTAATCCTAATATGAACTAAGAACGTTAAACTATAATTTCGCTTAAGTTGTGGATTAGTCTTATAATTACTATAGTGCTGAACTCCATTGACCCGAAGGGCTTATCAGATATCATTTGGACCTTAAGCAAGATCTTAACAACTTAACCACCGACTTTATTGAATAAGAATAGTGATATATGACTTTGTTAAACATCTCAGTACACCATGAAGATTAAGAGAATTATAACTGAACAAAAAAATTAACTAAGGAACTTGATAAGGACGTCTAAGTGTATTAAGAATTATGATTCAGAAATCAAAACAATATTAGTTTAGGTTATTTTATTCTGAACTTTGAATAGATTAGGAAACAAAGACATGGACTCTCAAAACGGCTAAGGGTTACCATATCTAACCGTCTTAAGCACTTAGATATGAAACAAAAATTATCAAAATTGTGTCAGAGTAACCTTAGGTTCGATAAAGACATTAACTATATTTGCATTTAACATTCATAGGATGGATGGGATGATAACTAGTGTTATCTTATGATAGCTCTCGGTCGTCTGACGAGGAAGCTAGGACTTAAGCGACCATAGGACTAGGTTCTACATTTGCTAAGTGAGTTTATACTTGATAGTATGAGGTTCTTTGCAGGGGAAAGAACATATATAGTTGTTAATATATTCTGATCGCTTAACTTTTTTCAACCTATGTGTTGAGAAAAGTACACCATGTCGCCCCATTTATGTTGATCACTTCTATTGATATTGATTGATATATCTTTATCTAAAATCCGCAATTGTGCCAAGGAACCTAAAAAGTGATTTCAAAATATGCATTCTATTGGTGCCATGATTATTACCTTGAAATGAGTTCAATATAAATTGCTTGATTGCTTGTTTGTCATGGCAAATCTGAATGTTAGTTGAAATGCTGTGGAACATGTTACATGATATGCATGAATGTAAGTAATAACCTTGGGGTGGGCCCTAGGATTGATTAAAAAAGACAACCGAGCATAACAGACCAACTAGGGGTGTTCAAAACCAAAATAATCTGAACAAAACTGATTAAATTGATCGAAAAAATTAAAAACAAATTAAATCAATTTTTTTTTGTTTAAAACTTGAAAAACCAAACAGTTTGGTTTGATTTTCGGTTGGCAAAATCAAAATTGAACTGATACTATATTACTAAAACCTTTATTTTATATGTTTTGCCAAAAATATCCCAATTTTTTTACTTATTTACCTTCCACACAAGTTCAATTTTTAACTTAATTCCTGTCATTTTGTTATCATTATAATGTTAGTGGAATTACTATTGTTATTATGTGTTCATTAATGGGTAGACATACAATTTGATGTTACTGTAGTTTTTCAATTTGCTAGTTTCTAAAACTTTTTTTCTTTGCTAGAATATTCTCTTTCTTATATTATGTTTTTCTTTTAATGGTACAAGATAAGGTCCATATACTACGCACAAAATGGATTTTGCAAGTGAATTTATATGATAAATGTAATGGGTTTTATTTCAACTATACTTGAAAATTGAAATTAAGAAAAATTGAAAAACCAAATCAAATTTGATTAGTTTGATTTGGTTTGGTTCTTCATATTAAACCAAACCAAATGGTTGGTGTATACCAAAATCGATTGGTTTGGTTTGGTTGAGATTTTCTCAAAACTGAACCAAATTGCACTATGAACACCGCTGGGACTGATGGTGATTGATCTTTTAGCTGATATCCATACATGCTATATATATGACCCAGTATCTTAGCCAACTAGAGGTAGTTGCCTACGAGCTAGTGAAGGCATATAGCTAGCCATGCTTACTATTTGTTTGTTTGTCCGAGCCGATCACTTCAAAAGTGGAGAAATAAGAATTTTCATGTTTTCTAAATTGGAGTGACAAGGTAGGAGAATTACCAATAGCAAAATTGTGAAAGTACTTGATATGTTTGATATTTATGCTTTGAAACTAAAAAAATTGACAAAAATCAAGTAATTGTTCAAATGACATGACAACCCTTTTTGGTCATAATTGAGATTTAATCCTCGGTGAGAAACAATAAATTTTGTGAAGTCTCATCACTAGTATGGGATGGTGGTGAGATGAATCACCTAAAATTTTGGCTAAAATTTTCTCTAATGACTTCTGAAAATTTCAATACCTTTATATGTCTCCTATGTAATATTTGTGAAATTGTTATTTTGTTTTTATTGCTAAACTATCTCACTAAGCCATTCGCACTTAGATTATTCATTGTTATTTTCCATTCTTTACCCAGATAAGATAGAGTGATGAAAATAAATTAACTCGGGCAACACATAAGGTAATGAGGGTGATTGAAGTGTTAAGTGCGATTTGTGATGTTTTGGTTCATAGTAGAACCTCTGGTGAATATTGCTTGTAGATATTAAATACTTTGAATTTTGACAAAATATATTTTCTACTATTTAAAAAGCTTGTGATATAGAATAGGTAGCATCTCAGATGAGAGTAGACGCCTCCCGGTTGGGGCGTAACAATATTGTTTTTGCTTAAAAACGTATGTAACATAGTTAATGAGGTATAAAATGCATATATTTACTAATGTAATTCAAATAATATTAAAAGTGATATTAAAACTATATAATTATTAACTTATCCCAAAGAAACTTTTTATAATAATATATTAAAAAATACTTATAAATATTTTTATTTTAATAATTTTTTACAAAAAGGGTGGTTTTGTTATTTAAAAAATTTCAGTCCATTCCTACCTTGTTATTACTAATACCAATCATGATAATATAATCAAGCAAGAAATGATGATTCCATTCATTTTTTTTATTTCTAGTACATACTGAGCATAGGATTAGTTATACCAGCACCATTCCATTCCCACCTTCATTCCATTTTTAAAGTCATTCTATTTCCATTTAATTCTATTCCTACATTACAATCACCAACTTATATTTTGGAGAATAAAGTAAAGCTGACAAAGGAAGCTCATAGATAGATTCAATCACTCGCTAAAATTCTGGGCATATATCTTGAACTTGAGGATACTACAAAATTTTGATGGTTGAACTCAAGAAGATTGTAAATTTATAGGAGAACAAGAAAAATCGATTGTGCAAGAGTCATTTGAAGTTGAACCAATTAATTTATTCTCAATTTTGAAAATTTAAAATTTAAAATTTTCTTCAATTAAAGCACTATTCGATTGAAGTATTATTGATGTTATTGTTGTTGTTGCTATATTTTGCTATTATTATAATTTAATGTTAGATTACAAAGTCAAATAGAGCATATATATAACTAAATAAAGTATATTTCGCATCCTTGTACCACATTATCTTATAATATACTAGGATACAGTGAAATTACAAATGATTTGATACTTTGTTCACTTTCTTGTATTTGTCTAACTGATGTTTCATTGTACTCAATATTTCTTTCAATACTTCATTCTTCATTAACTTAATACTTGATATTGTTAGGCAATGTCACCTTTCAATTTATGCAATCATGGAATCTTTTATCAATTATTATCGTTCATTCGAGAAGTGCAAAGCTGAGTGCGTTTTCCACAGTTGCAATGGAGGAACGAAGGACCAAAAATTGAAAGCTTCTTTCTTTTTCTTCCATAGTTGGCTTATGGTCGAGAGAGCTTTAAAGGAAGGAGATTAATGGAAAAAATAGGTGGAGAAGTTGGAGGGAAAATGAAGGTGAATAATTGTATCTTCCACAAAAATTCGCGCCAAAGTTCTCCTCCATTAGTTTTACATTATTTATCTTGTGGCAAGCCAGTTTAATTTTCCCTTCAAAATGCAAAATTTCAAATATATATTTTTGTCATGTCGGATTATTCCAATTGAAATTGGCTACCTCCGATCAATTTAGGTTACGATTGCCATTTTCTTTTTAATTCACCTCTCTAAATTGCTATTCGTATAATAAAGAACTAAATTTGACATAGTTTCAGTTATAGGACTAAAAATGCAATTTTGCTACTTATTTTAATTTAATTTTTAATAATTTGAAGAAATAATTAAACTAGTATTAATTAACAAACTTATTTATTAACTTAACAAGAGTATGAACTTTAAACCATTAATGTGATTATTGTTAAAATTATGTTATTGTTAATGTACACTGTAAAAAAACCTAAGTGATAGAAAGATTAAAAAATTACACATTAGAATTAGTTTATGAGATATTTAGGTGTTCATCTCGATCACTCAATTGGCCTAGAGGTGTTGTCCCATAATATTCGAAGCCCACGAGACACAAGTGTTTCCGCTTTGTAACCTCTCAGCACCCTTTCAGACCCAATGTGGGCCCTCCTGGTCCCACACCATTCGTTCGGTTCCTAACCCATCCAGAAACTCTAAATACTCCTATAAGATGTCCAAAGCTGGAGGCTTCCTATCGCTTTCAAGGAGTTACCCACTTAGTGCCTTAACATCATAGGGAGGATTGGCTGGTTGCCCACCATCCCAATAGCTCTTCAAACATGCTTTTTCCCCTTATAATAGGCTTAAAAAAATATTTCTATCGTGCTTATAATAGACATTGAAATGCTAAGCATGTATACATTTTCGTAACTTCACCTCCTGACATTCAATCACTTGCTGCTTGAACTATTGGATAGCTCTTGGCTTCTACATTAACTCTGCTAAGTTCTACCCCTGTCTGATTCTCCATGGAATAGTATTGCCCTCGCAATAAGCTAGAATCACAACAATACCACTGCACTGCCACATTCTGAAGATCTTCGATGTTTCCTATCTAAATGGAACCATATACTAGTGAAACTTGGTGAAAACATTCCCCACAGTCTAAGGAATACCTACTGAAATAGTTTCACAAAACTCCTTTTCCAAGCCATTATGCTCAATGCATCTTTGTACTGCCCACATGCAGAAAGACTGCTCCTAGTTGCCCTTAATGTTCAGTGCCCAAACGGACACGGAATGACTTCAAACTTGGTGGGAAGCATCCTCATAACTCAGAGAGTATCCATTGAAATATTTTTGGAATCCACACCTCGTAAGAGTCTCTGCTCATAAGTTGTTTGCGCTTTATCGGGTGAGCCGACAACACCTTGATGCTCCTAACGCCCCTTCAAGTCACAGTCACCATTTTTCTCCAATAAGTGACCCATGACATTCTCCTCCACTTAATTCGTTGAAGTCCTCATCAACATATACATAAGGACTCAAAGTGTATGTGGTGCCCCAACTCAATTCTGATCAATTTTGCATCGGATGAGTATTTTGCTTCCCTGAGCGCTCAAAACTGTGCCCCTATACAACTCAGTTCGTTCCTCTAAATAGTGCCATCTGGCACAATCCAAAAAAAGCCTGCACAATTGCTCAATGATACAATAGATAACGACCCTCAACTCGGCCAACTCTGCTCAACTCGAATCATGAAATGGGAAATACATGTACGATCTCCACATTTTCCCCCATTGAAGGCATTGCTGCCTTTAGCAACCCATATCCTTCTCAAATGACTACTCCTTAGCCAACTTGATCCCAAAACTCAGGGCCTTTGCCCAACACTTGAGACTCAGGGCCTCTCTACTTGATCTTAAACTTGGCTGCTCAGCTCAACTACCCTACTGACTTGTACCACCCAAGGAGCTCTAAATGCTCTGCTCAATTTTGCATATGGGGTCCCATGCCCCTTTCAATTATGCTCATGGGGTTTGACAACTCTCTTAATTCTCAAACTTGGTTGCCCCACTCAGAAATCCCTAAATGGCAGAGCCCATATACCGGTGTCCAAATCCTTTTGAAGAATGTCCTCCAATTAAGCTAAAAACGGCTTGGTAGGCTCCCCACTCAACCTCAGAACAAGTTTTAACTGATTGTATCCAAAATGGGATCTCTTTGTCATGGACAAAATTGGAATTTATTTCAATTTTGAACCAAATAGCATGTGTCCCTGTCTGGAGCATGCAACTCTACCTATAAGTACTCTTTCCCCACCAGAAAACTTAAATTCTCATAAAGTTGCTATACGGTGTCCAAGACTTCTAGTAGCTTCTCAACTTGAAATCTCTATTCCCATAACATCCAAGAAAAATTCTCGGATCTTAACTTTATGCACCTCATGTGCTATATCGTCTCTATAACATCCCATCAATATGCTTGTCTTTCCCTCGTGGAAAGTTTCTCAACTTAAAGGTGGCATCTTATCCACCAAAACGGCCACATTGCTTTAATCACTTTCTGACTTGTGGCCCTACGTAACATGGTTGCTTATTCTCACAAACATGGCTTGCTTAGTCCACCCGGCTCTCTGATATGTCCCCTCATGAAAGTCAAGATGAATATTCAATACTGATTATATTTCTAAAAATTCCCGCAAAAAGGTCAACAACCTACTTGCTAAAAAAACGTCTTAATGTGTTTACAAGTTTCTTGTCTCATGTAATTTTTGGTAGCCATGTGACCAATGCAAACAAACTGCCAACTAAAAGTTACTGATATTGCCAACAAAGCTCAATTGTAGTCATTGATAAGCATAAAATAATCGAGCTAATACACTTCACCCAATCATAACGGCCACACTACAAAAAGGCTACTAAACTTCACTCAATCTGTAGATATCAATAACTTGGTACTCCAATGGAACTCTTTAAGTGTTACCAACCATAATTGCACAGTCAGGTTGCTGAAATTCGCCTAACTGACATTCGCACTAGAACTCGAGTTAATAAGCTTCGCCCAAGCTATAACTATCAATAATGATGCTCTCGGAGCCAAATTATTGCATTAAAAGCTCAATCTCTGCAAGCAATGCCCACTACTCAAAAATAGGATGCCAACTGATAGCAAAACTCGATGACTGACATCCCCAAAATCATATCTAATCTATAAATGGCTCATTGAAGCATTTTAAAGCCCAAGATGACAAGCCAACATAATCAGTGCTGCAAACTAGCATGATTCTGTTAAAAAGTCCTAGGTTTCAACCTACTTGCTCCTATCAAGTTTGTGTGCTAATCCTCTATTCAAGGACTATCTAAGGTTCCTAAAGGTTGATCATCTGATCTGCTTAATTCACTTCTTGCCTGAATTCTCACACACAGTAAAACTTAAGCTCTAATACCACTTTGTTACAAACATACTCTATCTTGCAGCAGAATGATCGTCTGTCTGTGATGGCATCTTAAGTTCCATCCAATCTTTTATTCTCCAATGTCCATCTCGAGTCTTTCTTATAACCTATTTCTCATTTTAGCCTAGTAGCTTACTAGCATAAATATCAAACGCCTCACAATAGTAACAAACTCACCTATTCCGAATGCCCACAATCATCGAAGGCTCACGTCCGTCATGTTGATCGTGTTTCCTTAACTGTCCTTGATTAGCTAACATGCACATTTTCAATCTTAGGTCCCTTACGTACATCTCTCGATGGCAAAGGACCAATCTTGCTCTATCGTGGCATTGAAGGTCGCTAGCGTGCCCGCAAGTAATCCTCATGCCCATCACTTGCTTGGAGCGCTTAGGTCGTGCTGAGCACCCTTCGTTTGTGCCTCACCCGAGTGGGGCCACATATAAGTTTAAAGCTTACGTGATGTGCCATCATCGTATGTAAGTCCTGCAGGGAGCATTGGACTTGGTTTCTCACTCGCTAGCATCATGCTTCGCTTGCCCACTTTGCAACGTCACCCCACGACCACATTTCTTAAGCCAACGAACCCCTGCAGCAAGGCTAGAACCCATAGCTCATGCTTTGCAAGTTAGTTCACAAGACATATGGGTGTTTGTCTTGATCACTCAATTAGCCTAGAGGCGTTGCTCCATAATATTCGAAGCCCGTGGGGCACAAATGTTGCTGCCTTGCAACCTCTCGACACCCTTTCAGACTCAACGTGGGCTCTCTTGGCCCCACACTACTTTTTTGGTTCCCAACCCATTCAAAAACTCTAAACACTCCTATGAGATGTCTAGAACCGGCCTTTGAAGGCTCCCCATCACCTTTAAAGAGTTGTTCACTTAGTGTCTTGATAACATTGGGAAGACCGGCCGGTTGCCCATCGTGGCATGCCCACTATCCTAATGGCCCTTTAGACATACCTTTCTCCCTTATAATAGGGTTTAAAAAAAATTTTATTGTGTCTACAGTAAACATTAAAATGCCGAACATGTATACATTTTCATAACTTCACCTCCCGACATCCAAATTACTTGTTGCTTGAACCGTTGGATAGCTGTCAGCTTCTACATTAACTCTGCCAAGTTCTAGTCCCGTTCAATTCTCCATAGAATAGAAATTGCCCTTGCAATAAGCTGAAATCACAACAATGTCACTACACTGCCACATTTTGAAGATATTCGCTATTACCTATCCAAACGGAATTGTCTATTGGTGAAACTTGGTGGAAACATTCCCCACACTCCAAGGAATACCCCGCTGAAATAGTTTCACAAAACTTCTTTTCCAAGACACTCTGCTCAATGCATCTTTGCATTGCCCAGGTGCAGCAAGACTACTCCTGGTCGCCCTTAATGTTCGATGCTCAAATGGACACGGAATGACTTCAAACTTGGTGGGAAGCATCCTCATAACACAGAGAGTATGCCATTGAAACAATTTTGCAATCCGCACCTCGTAAGAGTCTTTGCTCATGGGCTATTTTCTGCTCTACTGGGTGAGCCGACAATGCTTGTCACTCTGAACACCCTTTCAAGTCACAATCACCATTCTCCTCCAATGAGCAACCCGTGACACCATGGCACCTCAAGGGGGGTGTGGGTTGGGCATGGGGTTTATAAGGTGTATGTATGTAAATATACATTTATGTGTATTGTAATTATTTAAAATATATATGGTGGATGTAAATTTTATATTTTTTATGTGTAAATTTATTTTTATTTTTATTTTTTTATGTTTATTTTAATTTTTCAAGTTTTAGGCATTTTCATTTGCATTAGTCCTTCTTTTTGGCTTTTTATATATAAATTTGTTTTTTTATTTTTTTGACATTTTTATTTTTATTTTATTTTTTGAAGTAGTAGGAAATGTTGCCACGTCATACGCCATGCAAGAAAGAGATGATACATTTGATGATAAGACACCAACAAAAGGATTTAATTTTAAAAATAGCAATAAATTACATTCAACATTAACAAGCATGTTACCTATTATTGAAAAATTGAAAAAGCATACATATTATAATTTTAGAATATAACTAAAATTAGGCTAGAACTCCCTTATTTGTCTAAGAGAAAATAGGTCTTTATGTGATCCTCTACATATAGCAAAAAATGGATAAAATAAATATGTGAAACACGAAAAGTTGGTTCGCGCGCAGTACTAATTTGATCCTAGATTTTAACGAAATAGCATATGGTTGTAGTGCCAATCTTATCACTACTGTCAGACTCGAAACAACAGAAAGAAAAAGGTTTCTTCTTTAAGCACTGTAGACCCCGTTGTTAAGTACTTCTATTTCTCCAACCTTGCGTTCTTCTTCCTCCATTGTATCAGACAACATTCTACCCTTAGTTTCAGGCAGCCAAAGAACGAACAATCCACATAAAGACATTGTCCCCCCAAACACGCCGTAAGCCAGCAAGTCATTCTTTCTGCCAACAGCCACTAGAACTGGACCGAATACTCCGGCGAGCTGAGCCGCCTCCCGCACCATCGACATAGTTGAGTTCCTCACACACGTTGGAAATAACTCCAACGCATAAATCAAAACAACATCAAGCGCCGCGCAACCACTGAGAAAGCCCAATACCTCCAGCGCCATTTGCAGTCCCTTCCATCTCGCCAAAACACTCGTCGCACTGCAAGTCCCGCTCAACAAAGTCAATCCCACAACCGAACTCTTTCTCTTCAGTTTTCCGATCAGAAAAAGGGCGATAAATGAGGCTGGCAATTCAGATAACGCATTTAACGAGACGCTCAAATATAGATTAAACGACAAGTCGCCGAGGCCCAACGGCATGCCGTAGTATATCGTGCCGGTGCCAAAAGCTACCACCATCACCGCCGCTAGACGCTTCAAAGCCCACCTCTTCTTTAGCAAGATTTTGAGGGCAGAATAAATGTCATGTTCTTGCGATATCTCTGCCCACTCCACACAGTTGCTGAAAAAGCTTTCTGATAAGCTGCTCTGGTGCTCCGGCGATGCCAAGCTTTTAATCGTTTTGGCGAATTCTTGTTTTCTTCCCTTGATGAAAAGCCATCTAGGGGATTCGTGGGTTGAGAAATACACTAATAAGGAGTAAAATACTCCGGGAACACAAGTCAAGAGGTACATTAATCTCCACGAGTGCCCTCTTAGCAAAAACGCTATAATCGGGAGAGATAGAAATCCCAGAGTAAAGAACACGAATCCAATCACCCCAACTTTTCCTCTCCATTTTTCCCCAACTAGCTCAGTTGCATGAACAAGAGCACATGTCCCGACCGTGGGTCGTCCAAATCCGCTGATAAATCTCAATGCAGTATACATCCATATATTGGTTGAAATTGCTGTTAGCCCTCCGGCTAGCGACATTATCAGGCAAGATAAAACAAGCAATTTCTTCCGGCCCAAAGACGAGTCCGCTAAAGTGGCCAGCAAGAACCCACCAACCAGGCAACCCAAGAAGAAGAATGAGGCCGGGAGGCCAGTGATGATGGAGCCTGCACATTGGAGAGACCACGCAGAAATGATGGACGTGCGTGCAGGCAAATCCCAGGACCATGAATCCTTGGGAAGCTGGCATACATTGGTGGTACTGTTGTTGCAAAGATTATTAAAACTAGTTGAATTTTTGCAACTCCATTTGGGTTCTGCATCAGTAAAGATACTGATGAAGGTTTGTTGTGCATCAAAGAACCATGCAAACGATAAAATGATGGATTGGAGAAATTGCTTCCACCCGAAGTCCCCCATATAATGTTCAATTATGGCGTCAAGGGATAGGGACTGATATTGAGCCGCCAGCGACGGCGGAGAAGTCATTGAGGGTACTGGTGTGTTTGGATCTGTCATTGATTGTTCGTTATAAATTGTGGTTCGTGTATATGCTACTGCTCGAGCCCTTTTTATAAAGGTGATCAGCAGCTCTGCACATAAAAGACATTAATGATCCAAGAAAAATTCCAACATGCTACGCTACCTCGTCTATTTTCAAGGGTCATTTTCACGGGAAATTCTACTCCACACTGGATTCGGCCAAGCCATCAATGATATTCTGACACATGAAAAATTAATTTTTTAATCAAAAGTGCCATATTTAGTTACCCAACCAAACCATGGTTATACAAGCCTTCTTAATTGAAATATCAATAATCATTTGGAAAGAACAAAATTTAAGAAACAAATCCCAAATTGCAGAAATTTCAAATCTGAATTTTCTAATGATGTGTTTCTCTTAGTTCACCATGATATCACAAACTTATTTCTTTCATCTTCACTGTATTATTTCAATTTATCTCATATATCTCTTCATTTTTCTTCAATCTATGGCTCTTAGATGAATGTTGAGATGCCAGAGGAGATTTTATATCCTGATTGAGAATCCATAGTGTATGAATATATTTAAGAGTAGTTTATGGTTATTTGTTTTGCCCATTGGAAGGCCTTTGAAATGTTTTATCTTATCAATAAGATTTGATTTCTCTCTTTTGTTTACACTTGCTGAGATTGATTTTTTGGGATTGGCATTTTTATGAATATTTTACCATAAGAGGTCTGAAAAAGTGTATATATATATGGAACAAATTAAGAAGTGCAAACATTCAGAAAGAATTAATTCAATTAATATGTTGCTAAATTTTCTCTTTTTTCCAAATGATAATTAATATTCCAATTAAGAAGAAGGCTAGGTTAACCACTATTTGGTTGGGTAACTAAATATAGTCATTTTTAATTAAAAATTAATTTTCATATGGCAGAATATTATTGATTGGCTTTGCCAAACTAGGTGTCGAGTGGAATTTACCCATTTTCATATTTTCTACTGTTTCAAATTTAATATATTAATTTATAAATAGATTTTTACTTTAATATATTTTTATTTTTATTCTCAAAATATATTGCTTAAATAAAAAAAATTCCCCATAATTTTGAAATTTATCAATCATACTTATACTCCACCTACCATCAACTTACTAATAAAATATTATGATTATCAATCATCAACCACAGGCATAGTACTAATAAAAAAACTACTAAAATAATTCTACTAAGTTATTCACAATCACCAACCACATATCAAATAATACAATTTGAAAGTACACGACTTCTCATGCAATTTTTTTTATTCAAATACACTTTATTTTCAAATATATATAATCATTACTTTTAGATAATTTATCTAAAAATAGTTGTGAATTAATTCGTATTATAAATTTAAGTAAATTAAGTAAAAAGTTGAAATTACATTCAATTAAAAATTATTTTAAAATAAAAAAGCTCAAGGCCTGAGCTATCTAACGACTAAATTAAAACTCAAATTTGGTTGTTTATAAAACTTAGATTATTAATTGAGTCGATTCGCAAGTTTTACAAATCAACTTAACTTATCTTATACAACTAATTTATATTACTTAATAAAATAACTAGGTAATTGTCAACAACCATCGAGAATATCCTCATTTCCAGCAGATCTACAAAAGTAAGAAACCTCAAATTATCCTATTATATATGCTCAAATCAGTCCGTACCCAGTATCTAATTTAACGAAGCATAAGAATTCGGTTCCACCGTACGAAGTCTCTAAAATTTATGGCTGCCAAATTAAGTTTTTCCCAGAGATTGTAATGAAGAATAAGAACTCGGTTCAAGGCGGAATTTATTCGAAATGGACGCAGTTGGACGTGTCATTGCTACTGGAATGGTTTCGCACTTCAAATCCGAAACATAATGTTGCACTATCTCTAAATCCAAAGGAGTTAGAACTATTAAATTTTCAAGATTAGAACATATTAAAACTCATAAGATATTGTTATGAAATTTTAAAAGTGCCGTAGCTGGAACTAGTTTAGATTCTTAAACTTATAGAAATCAAATATATGTGTTTAGAAATCATTCCTAAGTATTACAAATTTGAGAAAAATATTTTTTATAATAAATAAAAATGTTTAAGTAATAATTCAAACTTTATTCAAAATTAAAAAACATCTTGTCACCAATCCCAAAATTGATTGTTCTCAACTAAATCCTCTACAAAAATGACTATAAAAAGATGGTGCGGGCGATAAATCGCCTACTAAACAATTCTTAACCTTTTATCAAGTTTGACCAAGTCATGTCGGTAATGTACAAGAGAAAGACGTAAGAAAAAGCCATGCTTCTTCTTCAAGTAAAACAAAACAACCAATCAACAATAAAATAGTTTTCAAAAGACGTACATGTATTACCATGTTCTACAATCAGAAAATTAATTTATCAAATGATATTGTTAAAATTGATTTTAAGGATAATTAGATAAATTAACTAAAAGTAACTGAATAACTTAATCTAATATTGACATATGTATGAGGAAATTGAAAATATTTTGGGACACAATACCAGCTCCAAAGCCCTTTTATATTTTTTACAGCCATAACCCAACTGTTTAATGCATATATCTTCAAAAATGCCATATGAACAATATGCTTATGCTGTTGAAAAATGGATGTTAGGCTTAACTCACCCTAAAAGTCAGCCCAAGAGGTGAGAATTATCGAAAATCTTATATGAAGATTATAATTTATTTATTTTACTGATAATGGACACTAACACATCCTGTGCACATTCAAAAATGTACATTTGGAGCATAAAATAACATAAAATGGGTGGCACAATAACATTAAGCAACACAACACTGGGAATGGGTGCCTCCAATACCATATTAGAAAATAGACTTTAGGCTTAACTCAACTTCAAAAGCAGCTCATGAGATGAGAATTATCCAAAACTATATATAAAGGTTATACTTTATTTATTTTACTTATATAGGACACTAACATATGGCAATCAAAAAAAGTGAATCTGAAATGCTTTACAGTCGACAGGCGCTGCTGTTTTGAAGGTTATATTATCAGGTTAGTATTTGGACAATCAATAGGCAACTGAAAAGAGACGGATCTGTTTGAATTTATTTTCAGAGCCATTTTCAATTTTTATGCATTTTTAAAAAAAGAATAGTACTTAGTTATAGTTTGAAAGTAAAAATTAAATTGTGTTTAATTGTTTTGTTGAAAAATAATTATTAGAGTAGGTATATAGTTAAAAAGTTTGTTGATTATATATATATATATATTTTGTTTAAAAGACTTATTTTTTAAAATATATGTATATTTTATTAATTTTAAAATAATAGTGAGCATTTTATGTTAAATTAAATTTGAATTTGATTGATGTGATAAGATATGATTAGAAAGAATTGAAAATAAAAGAAAAAGAATATTTTGAGTGAAATAGAAAGTAATGATTTTCAATTTTTAAATAGTAATGGAAATGAAATTGGTGGATAAAAATGAAAACAAAAACGCCCGAACATTTTTGCACAGCACATCAGCAAGAAACTCACTTCATTGTGATGCTTTGGTTTCCCTATGTAGCCCATCATAAAATTTCTCTCTTCATTTCCTGTTTCGATTCCTTGTAGACCTCAACAAAATTGACGTCATATACAAATGTTGCATTTGCGAGCATGTTGCAGTCTCCTGTGCCAAGAATGAATAGGTTAGAAATTATATAATTGCAACAAAAGTAAAACTATTTTCAGTTTCCGAGAGTGAAAGCAGCCAAAATCCTCCAAATATTTCCACCCAAAGAAGGGCAGATATATCTATATATATATATAGCAGGATGTCTAATCTACGTTTTCATGGCTGTTGAAACTGTTAATTTCATTTGATTGTAGGATCAGTGTAGTAAAAATTTACTCCTTGAAGAGTGACGACATTGACATATAGAAGAGGGCTTAAAAAGGTTTTATGTTTTCAATAGAAACGCAAAAAGTAGCTTCTTTGGAAAGTGTATCATTTTGACCTGTGGTCAACAACCATGCAGTTATTTTAAAGAATAAGAATTCGGTTCAAGATGACATTTATTCGAAGTGGACGTGGTTGAACTTGTGATTGTTAGGGTGGAATGGTGTCACGCTCTCAATTCGAAACATAATGCTGTATTATTTTCAAATTCAAAAGGAGTCGGGGATATACAAAGATTTATAATATATTATTATGAAACTTCAAAAGCGCTAGAGAGAGAAGCAATTCAAATTCTTAAATTTAGAAGTCAATCCTAACTATTACAAAACTTAAAAAATATCTTTGATAATAAAGAAATTAAACATTTTAAGTAACAACTCAAACTTTAATTGAAATAAAAAAAACATCTTAATTTCTGTCGTCAGTTTCAAAATAGAATGTACTTAACTAAATCCTCTGCAAAAATGATTATAAAAAAGATGATGTGGGCAATAAATCATCCAGTAGATAATTCTTAACCTTTTATTGGGTTTGAGCAACTTATGTAGGAAATATACAAGAAAAAATGCATAAGAAAAAGGTCATGCTTCTTTTTTCAAGTAAAACAAAATAACCAATCAACAGTAAAACAGTTTTCAAAAGACATACATAAACCATGCATGTTCTACAATCAAAAAATGAATTTATCAAGTGATATTGTTAAAATTAACTATAAGACAATTTGTTAAATTATTTCAAGTAGCCCAATAACTATTGCCTCATGCACAGGAAGTGGGTTAAAAATTTTTGCTACTATAAACCCATAGCATAATTTCTAAACTTGTTCCTACTAGTACTTTCCCGATCACCCATAATTTTTAATTATTTTCTTTTAATATGAAGTAATTTAATTAAGCAAAAAAACATTGGATCACATACTCAACTTTAAATAACAAAAATTTTTAAAATAGTACGATCTAATTCTCTTTTTATACAGAAACATCATTTAAACAAAAAACCATATTTATATACTTCTTTTTAAAAAGTCCTTTTAAGACAACATGGAAGGAAACAACTACTTACTTTTCTTATCAAAAATCTTAACAAAGCATGTTCAGATACTCTTTCGTATAGAAAAATCATTTATACAGAAAACCTACATATTTACACAAATAAATCATGATAATTTAGGGGCTTAGATATACATAAAAGCATTCGAATACACTATAGTATAATTAATCAGAGGTCCAAATACCACCTCAAAAACATGAATTGACTGATCCTTTGGCTTTAGATCTTCTCCTTTGTGATCTTTCTCACCAAGAATGGATTTTGTAGAGAAATTTAAATTGTCACTGTGAACTTCCACTATTAATAACATCGTATAAATTTTTTCTATTTAAAAAAAATAATTTACTTATATATCATATTAGTGTTGGAATTTTATTTTAATATGTGAACTTTTATTAATTGGATTTGTTTTCTAATAAAATAA
>JACGDI010003151.1:1388747-1412507 GCA_014898725.1 Jacaranda copaia
AATTAATATGGTTAATGAGATAGACTCATAGGGCCTCATATTTTGACCAAATGTTGTTAAGGCCCTTTTCTAAATAGACTTAGTATGATAACTGGTGTAGACCCAATTTAAGATGCTCGTGATAGGAGGGTTCTCTAGAGTTTTATCTTATATATATTGTGGCTAGGTCTCTCTCCACTCTATGTTTTGATATTGCTATCCCATTAAAGTTATCAAATAGTTTGTGTAAGAAGGAGAGGAAGACTTAACGATCAATTGTGAAATTGCAGGAATCTTTGATCATCAATCTCATGGCTCAAACAGGTACGTGAATAAATAAATCTATTTATGGTGTTTTGATTTCATAGATATGCGTATCTTTGATTTAATTATGACTTACAGTTGGTATCAGAGAAGTGTGTCTATGGATCAAAACCTAATTTTATTGATTGAATTTCATATATCTAAAAAGTTTCCAATTTATAAGGAAATTTTTTTAATTTTTCTTTTTCGTATGCTGCAATGAAAATTTAAATTGTTCAATTTTAATTTTCAATAATGAATAAATTGGGATGGTATGCCTTATGTTTTAATCATGCATAACAGTCAATCCAATGAAATTCTCGGCGACATCGTCAAGCAACATCTACGTTTTGTATATCAATTTTGCCGAAGGCTTCGTGATGTGTGACAGCGTCCATGTTTTGTTTATCAATTTTGCCGAAGGTTGCGTGACAACATAGATATATATAGGCTAGATAGGATTGTTTTGTATATATGTTAACAACTTATCATTGGAGATTATGTTTTGCACATATATTGATAACTTATCATTGTAGATTATGTTTTGTATATATATATATATATATATATATGATTAATTACATTATTCCTGCAATATGTTATTGGATCAAAAGTAATGTCTTATTATGCATTTTCTTTGGTTTAAACTTTAATTAATATATATATATATATATATATATATATGAAACAAAATATATTTGTGAGGATAAATAATAGTTAAATAAATCAGATTCTGAAATAATTTGAATGCTGCAATTTTTTTTACAACTCCCAAAAGTACATATTGTTCTTGTGCTTAATTTTATGGGAGTCTTGTATACATATTGTGCGTGTGCAAGTTGGGCAATTAATTATTAAACTCGGCCATCTGCTTATTTTATAGGTTGAAATAAATAGTTACACCAAAGTATTTTATTTATTGAGATTTGTAAAATTTGTGGCATGCATATTTCGAGTTCGTATGTTCTTACCTACCCAAAGGGGGTTAGATATGTGTGATAGTTGGTTTTATTGGTGTGGAACATATTGGTGGGGATATATTAATTTAGAAGATTTGTTTTCCAAATGAGACGACTCTTCAACAGTTAGTATATCTCTATATTGTTCTTGCATGAGAGACTTTGTGTGTGTGTGGCATTCTCTGCCCAAAGGGGAGTTTGTCATGACTCACAAAGATTCTATGAGGATTTAAGCTCTATTATTCTAAGCTTATTCTTGTTAATTGCCCATTATTAACGTGATTTGTTGCATTCTTATTGTTGTTGACAGTTACTTTGCATTTAAATAATGGTATTGCCACTATTGAAGTATTGAATGGTGGAAATTATAAAAGATGGAAGGGTGATATTTAGTTTGCCTTGGAATTAGTTGATGTTGATATAGCTCTCCAGGAGGATCAGCCTCCCCAAATTGCTGATGATGCTTCTGATATTGTGAAAAGAGCTTATGCCCTATGGGAGAGGTCCAATCATTAAGTCTTCTAGCTATGAAAAAGTCTATTGGAGAGCATCTAGTTAGTGCACTTCTTGAGACCAATAATGCTAAAGAGTTTTTCCACAAGGTAGGACAAAGGATCGAGTGTTTGATAAATTTGAAGCTGGGAATCTAATAAGTGATTTGGCGACTATGAAGTACAATAACTCTGGTGGGGTTAGGGAATATATTTTGAAAATGATTTACATCCAATCTAGACTCAAGGATCTTGATATTATCCTCCCTAATAACTATATTGTTCACACTATTCTCAATTCCTTGCCTATGGAATTTAATTAAATCAAAATAGCCTATAACACCCAAAATGAGTTATGGAGTATTCATGACTTTATCTCCAAATGTGTATATGAGGAAGAGAAAATTAGAAGGGAGACTAGACAAATAGCCTTGCTTGTTTCTCATCTTGGTCCTAAATCTAGAAAGAGTCAAAATATTTCCAACTCTAAGAAACCTCATTACCATTCTCATAAGAAGGCTCAGAATACTAATAGGCATAGTAATGGTTAGACCCATAATTTAGGAGTAAAAGAAGATGGTCGTAAAAAGGAAGTAAAATGTTACTTTTGTAAGGAGTCGGGCCATAAGAGGTTTGAGTGTCTTGATTTCCTAGCTTGGTTAGAGAAGAAGAAGTAAGAAGGTAATTCATTAGCCTTAGTTTGTTTTAAGTCAAATTTAGTTAATGTTCCCATTAATTCTTGGTGGCTCAACAATGGGGCAAATATTATTGTTGTAGTTTCATTGCAGGGGTTCATAAACAAAAGAAAGCCAAGTAGATAAGAGTCTAAGATTGGAGTAGCTATTGAAGCGCTAGCAGTAGTAGAATATGTAGAAATAGTCATTTTGAACTTAGAATCTGGTTTTAAGCTTATTTTGGAAAATGTCTTTTACGTACCATTTTACACTCAGAATTTAATTTCTATTTCTGTTTTGGATAATTTGGGTTATGATGTTTCTTTAGGCAAAGGAAAGGTTAATTTGATTTTAGACTCTAAAATTATTGGTTGCGGTATTTTATACAATGGCTTGTATATATTGACCTTGGCTTTTAATCAAATTTATTCATCCTTCAATATTGAAAATATTATGTCCAAAAGACCCCTAAGTAATGACAACTCTTTCATGTTATGGCATAGACATCTTAGCCATATTTCTAAAGATAGAATAGAGTGACTGATAAAAGCTAGCATTCTTCCTAGTCTTGATTTTGGAGATATGGATATTGCGTTGATTGTATTAGGGGAAAATTAACTAAGTCCAAGAAAAAGGGTTCCACTCATAGTTCTGACCTCTTGAAGATTATTCATATGGATATCTTTAGCCCATATATTCCTACCTTATGTGATAATAAGTATTTTATCACCTTTATTGATGATTTTTCTTGATATGGCTATATTTATCTTATTAAAGAAAAATTGATTCCTTTGAAAAATTTAAGATTTAAAGATTGAAATAGAAATAATTAGGAAAGGTCAATAAAATCGTAAGGTCTAATCGAGGTGGTGATTATTACGGCAAACATGATGAGATTGGGCAACATATGGGCCCATTTGCCAAATATTTACAAGAATATGGAATTGTTGCTCAATATACCATGTCTGGGAGTCCTGAGCAAAATGGCATAGCCGAAAGGCGTAATCGCACCCTAGCTAAGATGATGAGAAATATGATGAGCCGATGTGAGTTACCAAAATTCCTTTGGGGTGAAGCCATAAAAACTGCCATGTATATACTCAATCGTGTTCTTATCAAATCGGTTCCTAAAACACCTTTTGAGTTGTGGGTTGGTAAGAAGCCTAGCTTATACCATTTTCATGGTGGGGATGTCCTGCTGAGGTTAGAATTTATAACCTTTTAGAGAAAAAGACCGACCTTGGATCTACATTTGGTTATTTTATTGGATATTCAGATCATTTTAAAGGATATAGATTCTTTTGTCCTTTGCGTGGAACTCTAGTGGTTAAGTCTCAAACAGCTAAGTTCTTAGAGTATGATGTACCTAATAGGAGTGAATGTTCTCATCCTATAGTAGTTGATGATCCAATTGAATATGTTACACTTTCCTTACTCGCTGCAAATGAAATTGAGAATTCTCATAAATAAGTAGCTATACCTAATACTAACATGGAGGTCGATTTGAATATTGATGCATCTCAAAATCATGTCCATCAATGCCTCCTAGACGTTTTACTAGAGAGAGACGTTCTGCAATTCCTGATGACTACTATGTGTATCTCTTCGAAAATGATTATGATGTTAGTTCTATAGTTAATTCTATCAGGTATTCTGATGCCATGTTTTGTCCTCAACTAGACTTGTGGTTTAGTGCTATGAAGGATGAAATTCACTCAATAAAAGGGAATAATGTGTGGGAGTTAGTTGATTAGCCCTAAGGTCGAAAGACCATAAGTTGTAAATGAGTGTTTAAAACTAAGAAAGACTCAAAAGGGAAGATTGAAAGGTTTAAGGCTAGACTTGTAGCCAAAGGCTTTACTCAAAAAGTTGGAATTGATTATGGTGACACATTCTCTTATGTTTCCTCTAAAGACTCGTTCAAGATCATTATGAGTTTAGTAGCACATTTTAGTTTGGAAATCCATGAAATGGATGTTAGGACAACTTTCCTTAATGGTGACCTTGATGAAGAAGTTTATGACTTAACCAAGGGGTACTGAATAAATCAATTTATGGCCTTAAATAGGCTTTCTGGCAGTGGTACTTGAAGTTTGATAAGGTAGTAACTTCATTAGATTTTGAGGAAAATAAGGTAGACTATTGTTTTTACCTCAAGACTAGTGGGAGCAGTTTCGTATATTTGGTGCTTTATGTTGATGATATTTTACTTGCTAGTAGTAATTTGGGTTTGCTTTGTGAGACTAAACAAATGTTATGTTGTAGTTTTGATATGAAAGATCTTGGTGAAGTATCTTTTGTTCTTGGAATTGAGATCCATCTCGATAGAACTCGAGACTTGTTAAGACTTTCTCAACTGAGTTACATTGATCGTGTTTTTGCTAGATTTAAAATGCAAAATTGTAAACTTGGTGATGTGCCTATTGTCAAAGGTGATAAACTTAACATTGCATAGTGCCCTAAAAACAAACTGGAGCAAAAGTCCATGAAAAACATTTTTTACTGTAGTATTGTTGGTAGTTTGATGTATACACAAGTTTGCACTAGGCTTGATATAGCGTTTGTTGTTGGTGTTCTTGGGCACTATCTTTCTAATCCAGGACAAGAACATTAGGTGGTTGTTAAGAAAGTTTTGAGATATTTGAGGAAAACTAGAAACTTCATGCTCGTATATAGAAAAGTTGATTGTCTTGAGGTCATTGGATACTTAGATTCCGATTTTGCTTGCTATTCCGATGACTTGAGATCTACTTTGGGTTATATTTTTACAATGGTAGGTGGAGCTATCTTATGGAAGATTGTTAAGCAAACGCTTTCCGCTTCATCAACCATGCAAATTGAGTTTGTTGCCTATTATAGAGCAACCACGCATGTTGTATGGCTAAAGAACGTCATTTCAGGACTTTTGGTTGTTGATTCAATTTCTAGACCAATAAGGATTTATTGTAATAATGTTGCTACTGTGTTCTTTTCAAGGAATAATAAGTCCTTCAGTGCATTTAACATATAAAGCTTAAATATTTCACTATGAGAGACTTGGCTAAAAATGGCACCATCATGATAAAGCATGTCGATGCTGAATCTATGCTAGTGGATCCTTTGACCAAGGGATTGAGGCATATTGTTTTCAAAAGACATGTAAAACACATGAGTATGATTGAGTCCTTTGATGTATTGGATTAAGTGAGACATTTTTCTTTATTAAATTTGTTACACTAATGAAGCCTTTTGTCTTATTGGCTTTTATTAATGTGAGATTCCTTTTTCAACTATTGATATATTTGTTATAATTGTGTGCACATTTGTGGTTATATCTCATTTAATATGTATTTTGAGATTAAGTGTTGATCTTGAGAGTTGGGTATGTCTCATAAATGACACCATGTTGTATTTAGTATTGGACGAGGCATACATGACTTTTTTTGAAGTTAGATTTTCTTGGAATTTCATATTGTTTCTAAAAATTCGAATCTACAAGAAAATCATGAATTTTCTTAGGGTTTCCTATTGCTCAAGAGGCTCATATCTTATAAGAAAATCAATTTTCTTGGAATTTCATATAGTTTTAGAAATCTATATATTAAAAGAGAATTAGAGGACCAAAAATGAAATAGCATACATATTTGGGGTCATATTTAGTTGCTATTTCTTTCTACATCCCATGTCAGTAGAATTGCTAGTATATGTAACCATGAAAAGTTTTGTATTAATGAAAGATGCAATTACCATCATGATCCAATATTAATAATTTTTACTCAACCAGATTGTGTTGGTAGTCTTGTCTCATTGTTGTATTTCTTTTCTTTAAATTGTGGTCATATTCAAATTTTTTTTGTAATCTAGCCCGAGAGCTGTTTTGTCAAACTTTACTTTTTATTTTGTTTAAAAATTACAATTAATATTTGTCCAAGTGGGAGAACATTGGAATTTTATTCTAATATGTAGACTTCTATTAATTAGATTTGTTTTCAAATGAAATTAAAAAACAAATGGACTGAATTAATACGGTTAATGAAATAGACTTATAAGGCCTAATATTTTAATCCAATGTTGTTAAGGCCATTTTGTAAATAGATTTGGTATGACAATTGGTGTAAGCCTAATCTTAAAGGCCTGTGATGGGAGGGATTTTTAGGGTTTTATCTTATATATATTGTGATTAGGTCCCCTCTCCACTTCACGTTTTGATATTGCTATTCCATTAAAGCTATTAAGTGATTTGTATGAGAAAGAGAGGAAGACTTAACAATCAATTGTGAAATTGTAAATATCATTGATCATCAATATTATGGATTAAATAGGTATGTCAATAAATCAATTTATTTATGGTATTTTGATTTCATAGATACGTGCATCTTGGGTTTAATATCATATATATTTTTTCTACTTAAAAAAAATAATTTACTTGTATATCATATGAGAATTTATACTTTTGTATATAGTATAAAATTATATTAAATAAAGATATTTTGCACCCTCATTTGTTACCTTTTCTTATTAACTTTTTTAAATTTTAATGATCTTAAGAATCTATGAATAATCTATAAATTCAAAGTTAGCAACTCTTGATACTCTACAATTTAGTCAAGTTATATAAATTAACTTCTAAAAATTCATATTTTCAAATGAAATCTCCATTCTATTTTATTAAAAAACTCAAAGTTTTCTTTTTTGAAATACTTAGAGTCCTTTTGCTTTCATTATAAAATCTCTTTTCATTTTCAACACAAAATAAAAATAGAAAACTATCACTTTTCTATCCATTTTCACTCAAAATATTCCTTATTTTCATTTTTTTTCAACTCTTTTTTAAATGCACCCTGTCATCCTACCACTATATCATTCAAATTTAAATTTGATTAACATAAAGTACCCACTATCATTTTAAAATTAACAAAATATATATTTTGAAAAAAATACTTTTTTTTAAACTAAAAAATATATAAATCGACTAACTTTTCAATCCTATACCTTGTTTGGATATGTTTCGAGGGTCATTTTTAATTTCATGTAAAAACAAAGAGTTGGAAAGTTGGTTACGGTTTGAAATGAAAAATGAAATTGTATTTGAATGTTTTGTTGGAAAGTAATTATTAGAGTAGGTATAGAGTTGAAAAGTTAGTCGATTTATATTTTTTTATATTTGAAAAGAATTATTTTTTTAAAAATATATATATTTTATTAATTTTAAAATGATAGTGAGTACTTCATGTCAAATCAAATTTATAAGATAGGTTTAGAAAATAGTTGAAAATAAACATAAGGAATATTTTGAATGAAAATAGATAAAAAAAAAAAAGAAGCGATAGTTTTCTATTTTCATTTTGTGCTGAAAATGAAATTGGAAGTTGAAAACATAAATAGACAGGCGTTTAAAAGTTACTTTGTTATTTAATGACATGAAATAGAATGAATATTATTAAAAAATAAAAAATTTGAATAATTAAATCTATTTTCAGTACATCAAGCACATAGTAAGGGATTTTGTTTATTTTGTGTACTTCAAACTAGGAGAAGTGAGGGGATTAATGATATGGGCTAGCTTAAAAATATTATTTTAGCTCACACTCAGGTGATAAATAGCTTAAAGACATGAAGACAATTCTATAATATGGGTGTCCACATGAGTTAAGTTGGTCTAATAAATACCAATATCACTCGGCAAATACCGATACTACCTTTACTCAATAAAAAGGATCCGTGTAACATTAGAATGGGTCTCATTCAGGTCACTTAACTAACTCGCGACCTTGGTTGCTTTCTCAATATAAGTGACTAAACAAACAGTTAAAATTTCACCATTTTATCGTATTTCTAAGGTTGGTTTTGACAATATATTTATTGCGAAAAAAGTAGCAGTTGTTGATGCCAAAATATAAAGAAAAATTTATTTATTTTTAAATATTCACTTACCTTTAATAACTTTGTCTTAATATCATTAAAGTCAAAAAAGAAATATTCTGATTATTTTGCAAGTTCTTTTAAAGTTTTCTAATCCTATTCTTGATAGTATTCATAGAAGAAAAAATTATCTCAATTTTAGCTAGGGATGTAAATAGATATTAAACAGATTGAATACATGTTTTCATATTTGTATCCATTTAACTTTTTGAATATTTGAATATGGATACGGGTTTGACGGATATTTAAAAATGATATTCGAATTCATATTTGTTGAATATCAATCAAATTCGGATATATTCATAGTTGATTATAATTATTTAGATTTATTTATATTTTATTAAATCTATCTATATTTTGAATTATTTTTTTATATTCATATTCAATGACAATTATTTAAATATTTATTTGTAAATATCTAAATACGTGAATCTATGAATCTATAACAAATACATATTTTAATTACTAGAAGAAACTATATAATTTCATTAGAAAGAAAGCAATCAAACAAATAGCATAATTTCTAATTAATAATTAGTTTTATAATTGAATATTAGTACTTATTATTAATAATAATGACATTGGAGTGTATTAATTATAAAGTTAACCAACAATAATTATGTTGATTAACTTCATTCTTCAATTTTTTTCTCTATATTACAATAATTTTTTAAATTTATTTTTTTTCTTCCCAATTCTTCAATTATAATCTATATATACATATATAGATTATGAGACTTTAATTAAAAAATATAAATAATATATTATTTAATAAATATATATTCGAAGTGGATATTAAACGGATTGGATATGCATTTACCATAATCGTATCCATTTATAATTGGATATGTACTAATTGAATAGGATAATATACGCTTTAAACGGATGCGGATAAATTTTATACAAACGAATACGAATGAGAACAGTAAACAAATTTTTGAATATCCATTTACAGCCCTAATTTTAGCTCTCAAAAGACAAGGAAAATGTCATCTTTATAAACATTCAATTATCATTGTCTCAGTGTCTTAATCTCGTTCAAGTAAAAATAAAGATATTTTTATTGTTTTGCAACTTCCTTAAGATTTTCTTTGACTAAATTCATATAATATTTTTTCAAATAAATAAAATGGAAGTGGCCTTACAAACGTACTAGAAATGTCTTCACCTTTTTTAATTTATACATATATATACTAAGGGTTCATTAGGGTTTGAACTTTTGCATTATAATACTATATGTGTGAAGATGATATCGTTGGACCGAAAATTTATTTACATAATTGTGAATATATAGCTAAAATTTATTTTGAGTTTTATAAAATTAAAAGTTGAAAATTTAATCCATCAATTTTAATTTTATCTGTAGTTGAAAATAAATTAAAAATAAATTCTTAATTTAAGGCCCAACGAGAAAAGTTAGATTTTTAAAAAATTAATGAATGATCATTAAAAATTAATTATTTTTAATTAATATTTAAATGATATATTCTTTTAAAATTTAGATTATAGAAATTTAATATTATATATATAGATATAAATATAAATATAAATATATAAAAAGTTGGGGGTGGTCAATGGCCCCTGCATGCCCCCCTTGGATCCATCCATGGGAGAAAGCACCCAGATTATGCCTTTTCGGCTTTCCTATTTAGAATGATGCAGTAGTGTAAATATATCATCTTACTCAATTTCTGCTATATGCATACTCTATATTCTCATATGCTCTCTTATATTGCAAGTTTTAATTAAATATGCTGCCAAGTCTCCAAATGAAATATATTTACGGTCATTGATCCAAAGAAAGATAAATCCTATCAGATTCCCATTTTTGTATTTTCGAACAATGTTTTTACTTTTTTCTCTTAAAACACAATTATATTTTTCTCAAAAGCTAATGTTTTCTCTCAAAATATTGTTAAAAAAATTATTTTTTTTAAATTATTACATCAATCAAAATTATAAATTTATATCTTTCATCGTTATTTGAATATATATATATATATTTATTTATTTATTTATTTCCCCATAGAGAGGTCTAAGCCATATACAATAGCTATAAGAGGTGATAGAGTAGTTTATAACTCATAACTCTAGAGTCTATAAGAGTACAATTATAGGAGAAGGGAGTAGCTCAAATATGGTAGTTACATATGGAGTGTTCAGTTATATTTTGCCAAGCATGCATACATTTTTCTCTAAAATACTAAAATATGTTCTCCCAAACCCGTTTCTATCCTTTATCCCCAAAACTCTTTATTTTTTCATATACATATATATTTTATTGTTATTCTTATAATGAAGAATATTACTTAAATCTATTTTCAACCTAAAAACTTAACAAAAAACATTGATATGATCATTATAGTAAAAAATATTCCTTCCCAAAATATAAATAAACACACTAATGGGCCATTTGGTTTTGTTTCCAGAGCCATTTCCAAAAGTTGGAAAGGTAGTTATAGTTTTGAAATGAAAATAAAAATGTGTTAGGATAATTTGTTGGAAAGTAATGATTAGAATATATATAGAATTGAAAATGTAGTTGATTTATATTTTTTTATGTTTAAGAAAAATTATTTTTTAAGAATATATGTATATTTTATTAATATTAAAATGTTAGAGGATACTTTATGTCAAAATCAAATTTGAATTTGATTGATATGATAATAATATGATATGGTGAGTTTAGAAAGAATTTGAAAATGACAATAGAAATATTTTGGATGAAAATAGAGAGAAAACAATAGTTTTCATTTTTCATTTTTTATTTTCGGGTGGAAATGAAATCAAACACGCACTAAACTCCTCAAAATTATTTTCTACATATTTTTCCAAAATATAGATAAACATCAATCACATTTCGCAATGCCATTTTCACATTTCCCAACCCTATTTTCAAAGTTAATTTCCCCAAAATATATATCACAATCACCCCAAAATAAAACCAAACATTTCCATAGTTAATCGGTAGTTTTGAAATGTTATGCTTGGGTTGCAACAGTAGAATTGGAAGTACAAATATCGACTTTTATTCTGTTCCTTGTTAGGAATTGTCTAGACACTCAGGCATAGTTTAGTTAGCCCAAGGCTTTGTTTATTAACATTTGTTTAAGATATTTTTCAACTCTCAATTGATCATCACCCAATTATTATATCATTACAAAAATATTATATAATTATATAAAAATATACTGTAATATTAGTAACCATAAAAACTTTCATGGAAAAATATTTGTAATAAAGTATATCTATTCTTCTAAAATAAAACCAAAGTTTAACTTATTATGCAATTCTACATTTCTACTCCTAAAACGGTATTCTCCCAACAATGATCTCCAAACACCCCTCAAAACACGAACATTGATAAGCCTTTCTCTTTTGTTGCGCCAAAAAACACCATGGCTGATCACCATTAATATTCCTCCGTACGTCATCACACGTTCTTTCATTTCGGGCAAATGCCATCTTGGACCGATATTCTTATTCATTTCAATCTTCGAGAAAAACCTTTTCAGGCATGTGCTCCAGATATTTTGTCGGAACCGATTCCAGAAACTTTGTCGGGAACCGAATTCTTATTCTTCGCTAGGTTGGACACTGGGCGAGCATAATAGGTCAATTTATGCGAGATCTTTTACTTTTGTAGATTTGTTGGAATTTAAGGCATTCTCAATATTTGACAATTATCTCATTATTTTATGTCAAGATAAATTAAATATGTGAGATAAGACATGCAAGCCTGTTAAAGAATGGATATTATATCTAATTCAACTTTAAAAGATAGATCAAGAGATGAGAATTATTCAAAATCATATATAAAAATCACAATTTATTTATTTCACATATATGAGACACTAACACACCCCGTGCTCGCCAGAGAATGAATATTTGGAGCATGAAATGAGTGGTCCAACAACACTAGATAATCTAACATCGGGAATGGTGGCCTCAATACCATATTAAAGAATAAACCTTAGGCCTAATTCAACCCTAAAAGTTAAATCAAGAGATGAGGATTGCCCAAAATCATATATAGAAACCACAACTTATTTATTTCACCAATGTGAGACACTAACAAAGCCAATTCAATTAATAACTCAAGCTCTACAAAGAGCAAACTCGAGCTTTAATTTAGTCGTGTGATAGTCAGCTCGCCATCTTTTTATTTTAAATTATTTTTTATATTTATTACAGTATTAAATAACAATAATTTATCTTAAGTAGTTAATTGACCTAAAGACATTGCATTCACTTATATATGTGAAGTTTTGGGTTCGATCTTTAATGTACATGAATGTGTTAATACAATAAAAATATTGCATTATTTTATTTGATTAAGAGTTATTTGGACGATGATTCATTTGTCAGATTGAGTTGTAACCTGTGATTTTTATTGAGTTCCACTTTGTGTGCACCTCTATTATAAACATTGATTTAAAGTATTAGAATTATATCCAAGAAAAACAAAATCAAAAATCAAAGTTAACGCCACATTATAATTATCACATATGCTAAAGTACATTTAAATATAGGGATAGCAATGAGGCAAGTTGACAAAATCCAATATAAGTTCCGATAATATTTTTATGGACTCATGATCCGCTTCATCCTGAACTTATATCTAACGGGTTGAAACTATTAGACCCATTAAACCCATTTAAAATATTTAAAAAAATTAAAAAATATTTCTTTTAAAAAAATGACATACCATAACTTTCTAATATGAAAAAATAACATTATTAATAAAGAATTTATTATTTAAATATTTATATACACATATTTTAATCTTTAAAAAATGATAAATTGCAAATATTATTGTTACTTATATATACATATTAATGCATAAACTATTTATTATGATAATGTTATTATTTTTATATAGAATATATATGTAATTTTCACACACACACACACACACACACATATATATATATATATATGAATATATACCACATAAATATACACATAATAAATAAAACTAATATATATAATAATCTAGAGGGACAAGTTTGAGACAATCCAAGTTCAGAAATTAAAATTTGAGACCTACTCCAAAATTTATTTATACTTTCAAAATCCGCCTAAAGGGGACTGAGTCTGAAATGGGTCCAAATTTTACTAGAACCCATTGTTATCCCTATTTAAATCTTATAATTCATTTATCACATGCATATTACACATTTGCCCTGTTCAAAAACAAACGAGCCCTAGATCCATTACTCGAGTACGCTCAAATTACTTGAATTTGAAATTTTAATTACATTTTAACTGCTTATATATAGAGTTATGAATAGTTCATATTATTAGTTTGTCTGTGCTTGGATCATCACCAAATCAAAGGTGGCCCTTGTCCCAATGTTAAATCACAATACAAGAACTAATATTCATTACATTGTTAATTAAATAGCTATAAAATTATAAATAGCTAATATTATTTTATCTTTTTTTTCCCTTTCTTATCCAATACGATTTAAAAAAAAAAAAACAAATTGATTATGCTATTGCTCGGGATTATCTTCCGATCACAACATTAATTCCATTTATTTCCTTAGAGAACTATTATTTTTCAACTTATAACGATTATGCTAAAGCTCAATTATCTTGCGAAATTACCCCTTCATCAAACTATACGACAATTAATTAAGTCATATTGACATCAAACAATGTGGACCTAATAAGAAATAATGTATTTTACAATAATATTTATTTTACTTCATATGATTAAAATATGAATTGTAATTATTTTTAACATTTAATGAAAGAAGATGTATTACTAATTTAATAAAATATATGAATATTTTAATTAAAAATATTATGTTTGAAGATAATTTATACTTAAATAAGTTATCAAATATCAAGAATTGTTAACTCTAAGTTTATAAATTATAAAAAATTTATAAAATGATAAAATTTAAAAACATAAATAAAAGAGTTAAGAAAATAAAAATAGCACATAATATTTTGCTAAATAGGATTTTTAAACTATATATATTTATTTATACTTATATATTTTGATATGATAAATTAGCGAATGATTTTTTTTAAATATAGAATGTTTTTGTATGGTTTCTTAATAATTTGGAAGTTACTATTACATTTTCATGATATTTGAGAATTTTAAATGTTAAATATATTTTGTTAGAGTAAATATATAATATTTTTTGTACTTTATTTATGAACATAACTTACATTAGATTATTAGTTATTTGATAACTATTTCAACAAGTGAAATAGTAGTTTGTAACATAAATTTTTTATAAGCTAAATATCTCTTAATATTATATATAACTCTGATAAGTAAACTTCACTTTTTTTATTTATATATGTAGTAATTTTATTATTTTTGAAATTATAATATATATTATGTAAACGAATAAAATAATAAGTAAATTTTTAATTTTCAATTTAAAATCAAATATCAATCTTTGATAAGTTTCTTTTATAAGTATTAAAAAAATATATGAATAATTAAATGAATACTTACTTTCAATCAAACCTTTTTGATATCACATCATTAATCCATGTAAAAATATTTTTATAAATTTGATGATGGTAAAACCTGTTTAGTAGTACTTTGGGCTTTACTCCAATGCGATCAACCAATAGGGAGGTTGAGAAGAAGTATCAGGATATAGTTGGGTCGAGTCCTACAACCAATAGTACATGTCAGATTAGTCAAGGTGTCCTCGATTATGATATTTCGACATTCAAGTTAGTACATGATCAACTAAAGAGTAGAGCAGCAGAGTAAGGGCTTTAAGTGATGATGAGCATACTTTGCTGAAGGGTGGTAATAGGATATTTATAGGCTCTCTTGGGATGTTGATATGTCAATGATGCCTTTACTTATGCTAAGGGCATCTTTATCTTTAGTTGAGGACCTTTAGGTCTTCTCCCTTCTATGTACTATTCTAGGTGGCACATTCTCTTGCTGTTCAGGACACGATGGTACGAAGGTGGCGCGCACCACTCTGGTTCTGTAGCATGGTGGTATAGGAGGTGGCACGTATCATTAATGTGGAGGTATGCCATCTATTAGAACATTTAATGTGGCAGAGAGTTGGTAATAGCACATTTAATGTGACTGTGATTGGTGGTGTGGGACTGTTCTATGCCGTCTCGATCAACCTCCATCATTGAGGTTTTTCCTCCCCTGTTAGATGTTTGTGCTTACTTTAGTTGATGCGATTGAACTTTGTTCAGTCCAAAATCTTCCTGGTTGAAAGCTGAATGGTCATTCTTCAACTGATTGACCACGCTCTAGTTGATCATGCAAGACATCAATACTCATGCTAGCTAAATAGCCCAGAGAGGGCTTGGGCCTGGTGGATCACCTAGCCGATTATTAATAGGCTGGGCCTGATAGCCAATTGGATTGTCACGTGTCATATCTCTTACTTGGTCGTATGTTATTAGGTTGGGCCTGTTGGGCTATCCCATATCATAAGTCCCCCTACTTTTGAGTCCTGATCGAGTTAGTTAATGAAAAGGAATAGTGAGTAGCTTTCTTGGAAAGCTGGAATATGATGTTAAGGGATTTAATGAGTTTGATGGTACTTAAATTTTTTAAAAATTGACCATGGTTTACATTATGCAGTGTGCCTTTGTGATTAGTGGTTATGCAATTAATAGCTAGTAACCAATCGATTTTGCCAGTTAAGTTACCCCCTGGCTAGGAGTTATAAAAAGACATGGCGAAAATTTTCATTTTACACTTTTACATCAACTTGGGAGGTCGAGCTTTGCAATTTGCTACCTCTTGCGCTAGTCAAACCTCTTTTATTCTTATCATTTGCATAAGTTTCTTTTGACCTGAAACAAATTTACTCTTCTTTAATTCATCCAAATACCATATATCAACTATGTTGAGAGTGTTCGGCGAGGCTAGTGATAGTGAGGAAACCTAGTTGAGTGTTTTGCCAACTAGCGGGGTGGGAACTCGACTAGTAGCACTAGTAAGTCTTTAAGCGATAGTTCTATCTCTTCAAATAATTCTAGTCATACCCCGAGTCGATGCTAAAGGTGGGGTTGGATTGAGTTAACCTCTCATCTCTCATGGTTAGCTATTCATGCTCGATCACTATAACAAAATCATATCTAAGATCATAAATTGGGATCTAGAGTTGATCAAGCAATTATATCACATTCCTCTAGGGTTTAAGCTGATCAGCCCTGGGCCCAATGTAGGGTGTGTCAACCTTCGGTTAGTTGCATAATGGTGTTTGAGGATGCCTTGAAGTGTGGGCTCAATTCATAGTTGACCTCCTAACTAGTCTCCAAGTTTGCATAACCAAACTTTTACTAAACTATTTTTCAACTTTATACAGTTTTGTTGTTTTAATATTAATACTTAACTAGCCCCTAACTTTTTGCTAACTTTTCTAATCTCTTCTATCTCCCAATATTCCAAAAGTCGGGTAGCATTAAGGAGTCAGGTTTTTACTACATGATAGCCGTCTCTTGTCGAAAGTTTTTGGTAACTCTCTTTTCATCACATGGTCAAGCATGGAAAAAATGCGACTTCTTTGTTTAAGCACCGAGTGGGATCGAGTTTAACATTCCTAGGGGTGGCTAAAGGGGCACACCAAGATGCTAGGGAATGAAAACTTTACTAGCCCAATACTTTTATTCAGGACTTAACTCAGTTCGGTCAAATAGAAGAATTAAGGCACATTAAGGAGAGGAACCTAGTGCTGGCAGGCTTATCGCCTGCTCAGTTGGGTCTCTTGTTGATGCTTGACTATATAGAGACCATCATTGACCTACGTTAATATTTTATTTTTTACTTTCTAGTCGATAACACATTTGTTTTTCTTGTGCCCTATTAGATTGAGAGAAAATCATGAACTACACTTGTCAACAAGTAATCGCATGCCAGCAGGGGGTGCAAGAGTGCCACCATGCAGCTGTCTGCTAAGAGAGTGCCTCTCACATTACTCTGTAACTACTAGTACTACTATTTGTTCCATAACTAATCAAACTGGCACTTATCGAGGCAAGCAGCCATGTGCCTCAACAGAAAAGGCCTGTTATGAGTAGCTTGGCCCTACTTGAAAGAAGAATATGATAGAGAAGGGAAAAGGGAAAGCTAGCGAGCCCTCTCTTTTGAGCCTCAATCAAATGATAAATTGTTCCTATTGCCTAGCTTTCATTCTCCAATGTACGGAACTAACATCCTAGTTCAAAACTCAACATCAATGATAACAACAGGGTCAACTAGAGCTAGTCCCTTAAAAGTGATGATGGCCAGACTTTTCATATCTGACCAGAAAAAGATGTTGGAGATAAGCCAGTCGGAAGCCATAAATGCATTCACTTATCACACGAATATGGTAAATGTCTAGTTGAATTTTACTTGTTTTATCTAGGTCCAAGTTTAAATTTCTTGGCTAAACTTGTTGCTATTTCAGGTAAGCCAAATGGGCTACCATTTTTACCAAAGGTCCGAGCTGGCCCTCGATGATTAGGAGGAGCTCTAGAAGAAGTAAGAAAGTGCTGAAGACATAAAAGCTTGACTCAATTCGTTGCAGTCAAGGATCGATCAACTGAGTCAGTAGGTCGAAGAGAAAAATGTGTAGCTGTTAGCTATAATAATTGAGAAGAGGAACGTGGATGAGTTACTATGGAAAGCTAGGTTGGAGGCAGAAAACTTATAAAACATTGGTCGAACACATGGGTATAATAATACTACCCAGTATGCTTTAGATGAATTCTTTAGGGTGCTATCGGGCATTCAAAAAGAGGCAGTCTAACAATTTTTTCTTTGTCCAGCTTTCCAAGATGGAAGTGTCATCTTTGCGGTCAACAATGTGAGAGATGCTTTTGACAAAGCCATAAAGCAACTAGAGTTCCTAGGCTACTAGTTTCTACCATAAGATAAGTAATATTTGATTGTGCTACAAATCGAGCAGCTTGAGGACTATCTTGAAACAGCGCCAGTCAATGAGAGTGCGCCAACTGAGGCGACTAAGGATCCCGTTCAATAGAGGATGACCAAGGTGGCACAGAAGTTCACCTTCATGAGTGACTCTGTCTTTAACGTTAAAGAGGGTAAAGTTGACATCACTGCATATTTTTCTTTTGTCATTCGCACATTTTTGATAGAGGAGGTAGGTCCTTCTAGACCTACAGCTATAGTCCAATTAAAGACTTGACCAACAGCAGAATAAGAAGTGGAGGGTCCTACCACCATTGTGCAAGTGCCTTCTAGGGATAAGCTTGACCATGCTATCGACGATGTGGCAACAGCTCGAGGAGTTAAAGAGGAAGGTGCTGGGTCAAGTTGAGGCTGTATATGTTCTTGTTATTTTACTTTGCTTAAGTCTATTCGCCCTACGAGGCATTTTGAGCAATCCATTCGCCTTGCGAGACATTTTGAGCAATCGTATGAACAACTTTTTGTAATCATATAATCCAATATTTTATTTTATAACATGAACTTTTTTGCTCATTTTCTTTGTCGACTCACCGTCCCTCCTCTTTATGCTTTATTTCTTTTGAATTGATTAGGTCAATGAGTAAAGAAATAATTTTTCTTTCATGTAACTGGTCAGATAGTGCAAACATTTAATAAAGAAATAAGTAACATTTAAATGGTTTAGAATCAAGTTGCTGGTTGATTATGCGACTCGTAAAGGAATAGTTGGATAGATCTAAGGATATTCACCTCAACTTTATCCATTTAAAATTATTTTTGAAATAGTCTTTGTAGTCGACTATTTGGTTAACTTAAGACATTCTCTTCAAGATCAAATGAATAGGCTTGGTGCCATGGTCGATTTTAGACTATTTGTTTGTTTATTAAGTGATTAGGCTAGCTGCCTTGAATGTGGTTTGAAATCGATTTGTGGTCGACTACTAGTTCGACTATAAATGATTTACTTATTTATTAAGTTGGGTTAGAAGCCATGGTTATGGTTCGAAACTGATATGTTGTCGACTATGGGGTCAATTTTAAGTGATTAACTCATTTGTTAAGTTAGACTAAAAGCCATAGTTATAGTTTGAAACTGATTTTTTATCAACCACAGTGTTAACTTTAAATGATTAATTCGTTTAATAAGTAATTGGGCTAGAAGTTGTGGTTGCTAGAGAGAGTGAGCATCTATTGAAACGTAAGTCGTCTTTGTCAATTTGAAACCATATTACAAAATAGTTGAATGGAGACCTTAGTCTTCTTATATGCACATAGAATTTTTTTTCAGATTCACTGCATTCCATAGTCAAGGGAACTCATTGCCATCTACATCCACTAGTCGATAAGAGTTGTCCTTCACCACTTTAACTACTGTGTAGGGGCCTTCCCATTTCGGGTTGAGCTTACCCACATTTTTGAGACTTTAACTTTTTGAAGGATGAGGTCTCCTACCTTAGAGCTTCTTAGTCGAACCCTTTTGTTGTAGTGCTAGGCCGTCTTCGACGTGTATCTTTGCATTATTATATATGCCTGCTGATGTAGCCCATCGATTGTCTTGAGGTCAAATTCCCTTTCGGGCTTATTTCTGATTACGTTGTAGTAGATTACTTGACCTATGTGTTGTATCAATTCTGTTAGGACCACTGCCTCTGATCAGTAAACTAAACTATAAAGGTTGTGACCCATTGCGGTTATAAGGGTGGTTCTATACTCCTATAGCACCCCATGGAGGCCATCTGCTCAACTTGCTATGGATTTTTCAAGTCGAGCCTTGATATGGTTCCCAACTAAGGTAAAATGTTGTCGAATTCCCAATCGAGGTAAAACAATCCATTAGCCTGAGGGTTCCCAACTTCTATTTGTCGAACAAAATTGCCTTCCCTTTTATAATAGTATAGAAAGTTGGGGACATGGGTTGTGGTTTCAAGTGACATTTTACAATTATATCCTACTTTCATTGTGCTTGTCTAGTGAGATAAGGATAAATTTGGAACATAAAAAAATAGTATAAGAACTACCATGAATGCATCGTAATTTCCAATTTCGCCCATTAGATTACATTAATATTCCCAACTAACAAAAAGTTTCAAGGATAAATTTGTAAAAATCTAGAAAATAACTTCTATTTGTGAGATAAAATTACCTTCCCTTATATAATAGTTCAACATTTACCATTAGCATGATAATTGGTACACCAAAGGTGCATCATTCTAGATCCTCTCATCCTTAGAAAAGGTCCTATCAATGCTCTAACGCCCACAATGGATATGGATTAAATTGTCTCATGATGTTTTGAACCCAGCTCACATACCACTTTAATGGGCAAACATCCCAGCCTATGGAACATACTACAGCCCAAGGGGCAAAGAATCGACATCACAGTGCCAAATCTTCTCATCGATGTGAGCTGTTGGGCAATTATAAAAGGGAAGGCAATTTTGTCTCACAAATGGATTTTATTTTCTAGATTTTTTCAAATTTATCCTCAAAACTTTTTGTTAGTCGAAACATTAATGTAATATGATAGGTGAAATTGGAAATTACAATGCATTCATGGTACTCTCATATCATTTTTTTATGTTCCAAATTTATCCTTGTATTCATTTTTTTTTATCTTTTTGATTATTTCTTTAGCGTGGGATATTTTGATGTTTGAAGGATCATTGACTTATCAAGAATTATATTTTTTTGGTTGCTAGCTTTTACATATTTATTCTTTGTTCTCCGACCCCTAATACAACTTTTATCGTCTTCTCGCTTTATATTTGGCACATTTACATTTTTATTCCCATTCACCATTATGTGGATATGTACTTTTTTATTGAAACATGTAATTCTAATGTTTTGGGAAATTGAGTTTAAATTAAACTCTGGTTATATTCTGCGTGCAACCTTTACATCATTCAATGTTCCTTTGGCCATGGTTCAATACACTGTAAAGAAAGTTATATATAATATTAAAGGTAACAGTTTGTAATCATGGTATTTTCCAAGAGAAACGCAAGAGTTCAAATATAAATGGATTAGTCTGTAGATGCATAAATAGATCTAAGTTTCAGAACAAATTTGAACAAAGTTCTGATTTTCAAACTCTGCTCTTAAAAATTTTCCATTACCCACCATCTCCAATACCAGTGCTATGTCAGCCCCAAATCCTTCCTCATGCCCTTCACCGCTCATTCAATTTATGCATGCTACAATTAACACAACGAAAAAATATTCAAATCTTTTATCAAGACAATTATTCCAATCACCTTACTGCTTTTCCAGCACAAACATTAATGTTAATGAGGGTGATAGTTTTACTTAACTAGCAAAGCTTGCACGTGGGAATATTTGATATTATTTTTTCTCTAAATGATTATTATAGTTATTCATTGGTTAAAATAATTCGAAACTAAATTGTCCTATAAATTCTTATTCATGAGGTTATTTTTAATTTGAATGTGTGATTTTGCTTGGTGAGCTGCAGATATCCATCTCTTTAGTCTTTCGGTCTATATCATTTTCCATGCCTATTTTATATCGTTTGTTGCTTCATGCAACATAGCCTAATTACTTAAACTAACATCGAAATGGCAAATCGAAGTTACAATTATTATGAATGGGAATGAGTAGATGAAGTGATCAAGCCTCAAAACAAGATGACTGGATAATTGGGCTATGGAATTTTCCTTTTTCCTCTTTCATATTTGAATATTTCTTTCACCTCAATGCAAACTCTTTTTCTTTGTGCTAATTATAATTTTTGTTGAAGTCAAAGTAATTATTTTATGTCCCAACATTTGGAGGGATCGAAATATGATTCTTCAACATATAGAATTGATATATAATGTGCACAACTTCATTTATTATGTAGCAAAGATTTGTTGGTTTGCCAAGTTGTCAAAGCCAGCCTAACCAATCTGCTCTAACTCCTATTCTTCCTCATCCTGGCAGGATAGACTTTGGCAATCACCCATTCCACTTGACACCCAAGCCAAAGGCATCAAACGACTCTCATTGTTCGAGGAAGCATATTGAGGTAGGTGATCACCTTATTTAGAAATTGTATTTCTTTGTATTGGGGATTTGCCTAGCCGTGTTTCTCACTTTTTTCAGTTAATTATTTATTTGTACATTCATTAATTCACATTGACGCACTGGCTCATGCATGAATACAATTAAGATACATTCAAACTAGTAAAAGCAATTCGAATAAATATGTGCAAGTAATATGGCATGAATACAATTAAGATACATTTCAAACTAGTAAAAGCAATTCGAATAAATATGTGCAAGTAATATGGGTTTATTATTATGTACAGTCAGGGGATATAGATATGTGTTTTATATCCCTATTTATCTAAGCAATAGTGAAGGGGAAGCATGCACAAAAAAATTTATAATAATCAAGTCTATTTATGCACGTGGGAAACACATGAGATGACTGCTAACATGTGTGTGTATATATATATAAATTAATCTCTTTTATCATGGAGAAAAAGAATCGACCAAGAAAAATAAATCAAGTGATGTAAAGTTGGAAATTATGGCCCTGAACAGTGAATTATTCAAATATATGTGTGTGTGTAATTCAAACACTTAATAAATAAATTTAATTATAGCATAAGTAAAATATATTTTAAATAGAATATAGATAGTCAATCACAAAATACCTATCAATGCACTTTCCAGCCGAACCAGCCGAACCCAAACCATGTCAGAAGTTGTCGCCAATTCTTATAGGATAAGTTGTACTCCCGAAATCTTGAAAGATATACGGCCGTGAGGCTAGTAAGAATCCAATATGGAAATTGTGGGGTAACAATTTAATTAGATGGAGAAAATAAGGGAAACTGAAGAAAGAATGAGGAAAATAACACAATAAAAGTGATCAAGTCCAGTACGCAGAACAACATAAAATTCATTCATACTTCGAGTTTCGAAAATATTACAAATTTACTAGTGGTTAGTTTGGTTGGGATGATTAAGTGAGATAGGGTGATTTTATTCCACATCATCATTCGTTTGATTGGAATGACAATAAGTATTTATGCTCGCATGAATACCAAAAGTCCGTATTTATATGTAAAGTTTCCATAATAAATTAACATGCTATCTCCCATCTGTTTATTTATTATGCTAACCAAATTATATCGCAATGATAAAAAATTACACAAATTATTATATAATAAATAATCATGAGATAATTTAAAAATCCAACCAAATTAGTCCTAAATATGTAACTCATGAAAATGAAAAACCTGTAAGTAAGTTTTCTAACATAGAGAAAAAGAAGAATTCTTTTCATTGTCTGGACGAGTGAAGTGTCAAAAATCAGTCTGCTGACACAAATAGCACACAGTTCATTAATGATCAAATTCCAAATCTAACACATACAAGTGTGAGTGCAATGGTATTGAGCTAATTGGTTATAAATTATGACTTTAATTTTATAATATATATATATATATATTGATGCTGCAAAGAGCTTGTTGGTTCGGAACTCTGGTGGATTTGGATGATATTGGGCCTGAGATTTGCAACAAGAACAA
>JACGDI010003151.1:1412607-1466115 GCA_014898725.1 Jacaranda copaia
TATATATATATATTATTCAACCAAATGATGAGTGCATCGCGGGATTATTATTTCAATTCTATTACAATGCTGTTGTATGGTTGCGATCGAAAAAGACATTTTTATTTCAAATGCTTAGAAATTTTTTAAAATTAATTATAGATAAAGCAATGCAGTGTAAGGATTTCTATGAGTACCAGAATTTTGTTAATTAACATAACTCAATTTTTGTTAAAAATATAATACACCAATATATAAAAATGTCGTCTCTATTCTCTAGAAATTAATGATAATATTAGATCATTTTTATGTTAGCATATCAACTAACAAAGTTCTAGTGCAAACAAAATCGCATTTTAAAATTATGGAACATTGCTATATGTACTAATATATTATCCTGATTTCTGGATAAACTAAACATTCCATAAGTCAAATTTAATTTCCTTACTGTGTAGAGAAATTGTAGTGGAAAGGTTTGATGAAACTTGTCCCTTTAATTACTATATAGCTTTGTTAAAAGTTGTGGGCATGGATGGGATTACACTTACAAATAATTAACAATACCATCATAAAAAGTATTATGCTTTTTTAATGACGAAGAAATCATTATCCCTTAGTTTGTCTTTGGTTAATTTTTTCTTGCTTCACCGACTTGCTTGAGTTGATCTTGTTCTCATATATTTTCATTTTTTTGTTGTCAGAGATCTCTCAATGATCAAGTGGTGATATCCTCTGTCACAATCATTATAGGAGTGAAAAGCTCGGCATTTGAGTTAATTTATAACCTCCTCAAAATATGTTATAAATATTTGAAAGTTTATAAAATGTTATCAAGTATTTATAAAATATTTAAAAAAATAATTTATAAATTTTTAAAATAAAATACACGAAAAATTTTACAAAATTGTTTAACTTATTTTTAAGATTTTTTAACAATTTTCTTCAATTGTAATCATCGTAATTATAAAGTTGTCATTAGAAAAATATTACAAGTTTCAAAATTTTACTTTATACAAATATTTTAAGAGCTTTTTTTTAATTAAATATATATATATATATAAGCTCTAGCTCTAAAAATATTTTTTAAGATATAAACGCTTAATATATTTTAAATAAATTTAGCCTCATATTTTCTAACTCACAATTGAAATTGAATTACTTTAACTTAAAATCTATAATATGATTTGATTCACAACTATTTCCTTTTCATTTGGTTCCTCTTTTGTTCGTTATGCGTCAGAATCTAGATTTTGTTTATTTACCTCACATTTTCTAAACGAGTAAAATCCATTAATTCTTTGAGTTAAATTAGTAAGAGTAAAAATATTTTTTAAAAAATAATTTTGAAATTGAAAATGAAAAACTATCAATTCCCACATATTTTCACATAAAATGTACTTTATTTTCATTCTAAACATACTCTACCATCTTATTATTACACCAATTGAGTTCAAATTCGATTTAACATAAAGTACTTACTATTATTTAAAACTAGTAATATGTATATATATATATATACATATTTGAGAAAAATAAATCTTTTTTAAATATAGGAAAATATAAATCACATAAATTTTCAGCTCTATACCTAGCTTAATTATTATTTTTAGATAAAACATTCAAATACAATCTTACTTTTATTTTCAAAACTATAACTCATTTTTTAACTCTTGAAAATATTGGAACCAATGAATGAAAATGAACAGATAGATATCCAAAGGGGACCTATAATATTTAGAATTTACTTGACAGTGAAAAATTAATACCCTCGAAGATGATTAAGCTTCTGACCTGTTTCAACCTTTTCTTCTTAAGTCAAGCACAATTGAAAAAGGAAATTGCAAATACTGATGGTCACATGACTTTTTATAAGTATATAAAAGTTTATTGGTGCTTCAAAATGACTAGCCTTAACTGGCTTGCCGAACCTAACTATTTGTCCGAGGGTCAGTTGTGATTTATTAGCTTGGTAATAAGTTAGAATTTTGCTTAGATCATTGTCTTTATTATATGCAAAGCTGCTGATAACTTTTTTTAATACCCTAATTCTTTAGATGAATTACTATAGTATGAATACAATATTGGATTGTAGAAATAATGAAGTAATATTAGTTGATTTTGAATTTTTACTAATATTTTTGGGTTGCTCTTCTCCTAAAATTTGAGCAAACAAATTTATTTGGGACTCGATCAACATTTAGAGGATTTTAAACAGAAAGTAAATATGAGATAAAAATTAAATTTTTTTAGAGTTATTAAGGATCCTATTTTAGGTACTCATCTTGAATTTATTTGCGATTTCAAGAACATAGATTTTAGATCTTAATAATATTTTAGGGATTGTTCAATGATGATTGAAGATGTAGAATTTATTAAATCAATTATTTGATAGAACTTTATTGATTGAGTTCTATGTTAATGATTTTATGCTAGCTACTCTAGATGCCAATTTGTGAGAAGGAAATATTAATTTTCAGTTCATATCTAATTAGTAATTTAAGATGTATTAGTTAGCATAAATTATTTAATTTATCTTAAGTTGTTAAAGCCCATATCTAGCATTAAAATAAGCCTATAAATTGTATATCTATTTGTATAGGTTAAGTATAATAACAACCCAAGCTATTTAACTCATTTTAAGTTGTAGTTAAACCCATAAGTAATGTAGAGAAAAAAAAAACCCACAAATTATTATGAAGTACTTGCAGATTTTAGTCCATAATTATTAAGTTAAAGATGACGAAAATCAATTTTTTTTTTATAGAATTTTCGAATTTATAGATGGATGCATAATTCTAGAGGTCTTCCTGTCATTTAAAACTCAATTTGGATAATTTTTTACCACATAAGGTATTTAGTCATATTGGTTAGCTAAAACCATATAAATATAGATGATATGAAATCTTAGAACCTCATTTTTTGTACCGTTATATTTTCATGCGAAAATTCATCATAGATGTTCTCTATTATTTAATTACTAAACTATGGAATAGTTAGCTAAAATCCAAAATAATTAAATCATGAAAAGTTAGAATTTTGGATATTTAGTTAGGGTTATAAAAGAATATTCAAAAATTTATTTATCGTTTGCATTCATATCCATTTATACAAAATTTATCCACATCTATTTAAAGCGATCTTATTCGTGTTCAATTAGTAGATATCCGATTATAAATGAATATGTATATGGTAAATGTATATCCAATCCGTTTAATATCTGCGCTAACTATATATTTATTAAATAATATATTATTTATTTTTTTGAATAAAAATCTCATAATCTATATATATATATATATATATTATAATTGAAGAATTGGGAAGAAAAAAGAATAAGTTATAAAAATTATTGTAATTTACAGAAAAATATTGAAGAATAAAGTTAATCAACATAATTATTATTGGATGACTTTATAATTAATATACTTAAATTCTATTATTAATATTAATTGGTATTAATAATTAATTATAAAGTCAATTATTAATCAGAAATTATGCTATTTGTTTGATTACTTTTTTTTAATAAAATTATATAGTTCTTTCTATTAATTAAAAAATATGTATTTGCTATAGGTCCATAGATTTACGTATTTGGATATTCATAAATAGTTATCTAATTAATTATTATTGAATATGAATATTAAAAAAATAATTTGGATACGGATCAATTAAATCAAATATGGATGCATTTGTATAATTATAATCTAATATGATTATATTTGAATTTGATCGATATTCGACAGATATGAATTCGAATATCATTCTTAAATATCCATCAAATCTATATTTGTATCCGTATTTGAATATTCAAAAAATTAAACAGATATAAATATAAAAATAGTGTATCTGATCCATTTAATATCCGTTTGCATCCCTATATTTAGTCATGAGCTCGGGAATTTCAGCAATTATCCAATCATGATAAGTTAAAGATTGTTGAAATTTCAGTTACTGCCTAATCCTGATAAGATTAGGATTTTAGAATTATCTCCGCGACTTTAAATTGTCGTTATTTAGGATTGATTGGGAGTTAAGAATTAGAGTTTTCTTCTTATCTCAATAAGATATGAATTTTAATCTATCCAAAATACCTAGCCTAGTAGTACAAATACCCATATAGTAGGAAACAAAGAAACCATACGCAAAGGTGAGAAAATACCAATCTTTCTATTTGTTCTTTAAAATTCATAAGAAATTTCATTATGGGGTACTAACATACTATTGCTTCTATCATAGAATTAGTGGAGAATGCTTAAGTGGGAGATCAAATCTCCGAAAAACTTTGGGTTTTATGATTTTGGTGTAAGTGAATTTTTTTCTCTTTCTATTAAAAATATTTTTTCTACATTAATGATTTCTTCCAGAAAGTATAAGTAAATTTCTTTTATTTTTCTATTGAAACTATTTTCTCTGCATGAATGATTTTTGCATGAAATTGCAAGTAAATTTCTATTCTATTTCTATTGAAAATATTTTTTCTGTATGAATGATTTTTGCACCAAAATAGGTGATTTTGCATACTGAACTTTTAAATCTAATGGTTTATTTATCATAGAATTTGTCATCTACAAATACTTAATTATTATAAGACTTTTTTTGCATGCATAAAACTTATTTTTTAGGATTTGAGCATGTAAAACAAAAAATTTTCTTAATCTTGCATAAAACATAGTATTCTTTGTTGAAATAAAAATAATAAGAAGGATCTTTGCTCTGAATAATTGAGAAACTATTGATAAGAACAAGTTCCAAAACTATGCTATGGGGTTAGAGTAGCAAAAGATATCTGAAGCCACTTTTAACGATATTGTGGTTGAGATTTCTGAAGCCACTCTTAATGACATTGTAGTTGAGACCTCTGAAACCATTCTTAATAACGTTGTAGTTAAGATCTTGGCTAAGTTAACTGATTAGAATCCTCAGAGTTCATAAGCAGATTAATTAATGAATATTTTTTATATGTGTGTAATTTTTGTTCTGAATCACTCTAAAAAATATGTTTTGTGATTCACTTTGATAATCTAAATCTTAAATTTTACATATTTTATATTTCTAAAAGTGAATATTCTTATCTTCAATAATTTCTTTTCTTTGGTTTGATATTTAAACATGCTCAAATCTGATAGGAGGAAATTGAGATTTATTTACTAGGCGAAGTATCACTCATAAGATATTGATTCACCATGTTGTAGATAACTTAGTTCAGGACGAGGAAGATGAGTAGTTATGTGGATGGTGACAAAAGATTGGTATTTTTAGAATATGTTTATTAGATGTCTAAAATTTCTAGCTAGTTGATTAGGAAATTTTCTTTTAGGTCTTGAATACTCAAGTTTGATTGTTAAAATAAGTATTTAAATTATGGGTGCAAATTAGTCGAGCTAGCTCGCGAGCCTCACGAATCAAGCTCAAGCTATCTTGAGCTCAACTCTAACTCTAATTCAAGCTGATCTCGAGCTATCTGTATCTAAGCTTAAAGCTCGTAATCTTACTCACAAGCTAATATATAATTAAATATTTTTTTATTTTATTAATAAATATATATTATATTATTATTTTTTTATTTCAAGTTTCAACTGAAACTTGAACTCAAGCCTGCAGTTATTTACAATTCATTTATCAATGCAAGCCTTATTAAGTGGAGTCGAGCCAAACTCGAATTTTTGTTGAGTCGAGCTTCAGCCTTAAAATTTTAGGCTTGTCGAGCACTAGCTCAAAAATTTTGCCCAAACTCGGCTCGATTGCACTCCTAATTTGAATTATCTTTCATTGCAATGATTTATTTTTACATTGTTTAATAAAAATTTTGGGAATTTATCTTGCTCTTTTGGATCTAAGGCTTAGTATTTTTGAGATCTTTGGGCTTGGGAACTTGCCGCATTATGTTCAAAATTTGGAACATGACAGAAGTAGTATAAGAGACATCACTAGCTCGAATATTGGAAGCTAAGTGCTACGCAAGGCAAAGTATTACATATGTGAGAGCCACCTCTTGAACATGTGGGACAAAGTGCTACACACATGGGAGTCATCTCTTGATCCTATAGAAACCAAATCTAAGTCCCAATACCTAATGATTGATCTTGGATATATGTCACGCCACCTCATCATTGCGTTCTGAAAGAAAAGTGATTGTAATGCCCCATCCCATATAGACTAAACATTAAAAGAATGAATACTATATAAGTTTTGGCCAAATAATTCACGTGTATCCACTAGATATCCCTTTTGAACTAATTGATTATAGTCTAATTTCAGAATGCATTTAGTCAAGGTTTTGAAAATCGGACCGGACCTGCTGGTTCAACTGGTCTGATCGGTGACCAGAGCCCAGTCCAATCCGGTTAAGCCATAAAAATCGGGAGTGGTCAAAACCCTACCGGTTCAGTTTTTTTTTTGAAATTTTTTACTTTTTTTTTTAAAAAAAGAGAAAATTATGTTGAAGATGATGATTAAAAATTTTGGATATGTAATTTTTTGAAACATGAATTTACTTTTTTGAAATTTAATGAAGTAGTAGTTATATACTAATATTTATTTAATTTATTATTTTATTTTGTTTAATCTCTCTAAAATTATATCAAATATTTAGCATAGAAGAATTTATTTTTACTTGAGTTGAAATATGAAACGAATGATTATTTAAATTAATGTAAAATATTATTTTTTATTGATTTATAGTTGACTAATTTTTAAACATTATTATTTTCTAAAAAATGTACTTCAAAATAAGTAAGTTAAATTTTTTTTCAAATAATATTCTTTCTATATAATTGAAAATTTTATTTTTTAGTACTATTAAAATATTATATATTTATAAAATTAAATATAATTATTACGTCATTATGACGTCATACCGGTTCGACCACTGGTGGAACCGATTAAACCAGTAACTAATAATGTTACCATTTCATTGTCCGATCCAATTTTAAAAATATTGCATTTAGTGGATTTGAAAGCAATTCTCGCATCCAACAAATTTGCAAGCATGAGGCACGACACTTCTATAAAAAGGGCTATGGAGGAGAAGCTAGCATGCACACCAACCTCTACTTATAACCAACTATCAATGACAGATCCAAAGTCACCACCAACACATGCTTCACCGCCGGCATCATCACCGCCGGCGCTGGCAGCACAACACCAGTTCCTATCCCTTGACGCCACAATTGAACACTATATGGGGGACTTTGGGCGGAAGCAATTTCTCCAATCCATCATTTTATCGTTTGCATGGTTCTTTGATGGACAACAGACCTTCATCAGTATTTTTACTGACGCAGAACCTAAATGGAGTTGCAAAAATTCAACTAGTTTTAATAATCTTTGTAACAGCAGTACCACCAATGTATGCCAGCTTCCCAAGGATTCATGGTCCTGGGATTTGCCTGCAAGAACATCCATCATTTCCGAGTGGTCTCTCCAGTGTGCAGGCTTCATCTTCAGGGGCCTCCCGGCCTCATCCTTCTTCTTGGGTTGCCTAGTCGGCGGGTTCGTGCTGGCCATTTTAGCGGACTTGTTTTTGGGTCGGAAGAATTTGCTGGTTTTATCTCGCCTGATAATGTCATTGGCCGGACGGCTAACAGCAGTTTCGACAAATGTATGGACGTACAGTGCATTGAGATTTATCAGCGGATTTGGACGACCCATGGTTGGGACATGTGCTCTTGTCCATGCAACTGAGCTAGTTGAGAAAAAATGGAGAGGAAAAGTTGGGATTATTGGATTCATGTTCTTTACTCTGGGATTTCTATCTCTCCCGATTATAGCGATTTTGTTAAGAGGACACTCGTGGAGATTAATGTACCTCTTGACTTGCGTTCCCTGTGTATTTTACTCCTTGATAGTGTATTTATCAGTTCACGAATCTCCCAGATGGCTTTTCATCGAGGGAAGAAAACAAGAATTCGCCAAAACGCTTAGAAGCTTGGCACCGCTGGAGCAGCGGAGCAGCTTAACAGAAAGCTTTTTCAGCAATTGTGTGTAGTGGGCAGAGATATCGCAAGAACATAGCATATATTCTGCCCTCAAAATCTTGCTAAAGAAAAGATGGGCTTTGAGCGTCTACTGGCAGTGATGGCGGTAGGTTTTGGCACCGGCATGATACACTACGGCATGCCGTTAGGCCTCAGCAACTTGTCGTTTAATCTATATTTGAGTGTTGCATTAAATGCGTTGTCTGAGTTGCCAGCCTCATTCATCACCCTTTTTCTGATCGAAAAACTGAAGAGAAACAGTTCGGTGGTGGGATTGACTTTGTTGAGCGGGGTTTGCAGTGCGACGAGTGTTGTCGCGAGATGGAAGGAATTGCAAATGGCGATGGTGCTAGTGGGATTTTTCATTGGTTGCGCGGCAATTGATGTTCATTTGATATACTTGTTGGAGTTATTTCCGACGTGCGTGAGGAACTCCGCCGTGTCCATGGTCCGACAGGCAAGTTTGCTCGCCGGGGTATTTGGTCCGGTGCTGGTGGCCGTTGGCAGAAATAATGACTTGCTGGCTTATGGCGTGTTTGGGGGATAAGGTCGTTACGTGGGTTGTTTGTTGTTTGGCTTCCTGAAACTAAGCTAATTTATAAAAATATTATTACAAAAAATATTTTTTACAGAGCTATCGCAAATCTTAGGAAATTATAAAATTATCGTAAGACGTGGCCCCAGGTCACGCCTCTTAATTTGTTGCAAATTTCATGCAAGAGGCGTAGCCTCTTTGGATTTTTTTTTTTTTTTTTTTTTTTTTTTTTTTTTTGTTTTATGTTATTTTGTTGATTTATTTTTATTTTTTTAATTTTTGGGTAGTGGTTGAATTTTTTCTTTTGGAAAATGTTTGATAGGCTAATGTCAGCCATCACCAATTTTAATGAAAGCTGACATCAGCCCTAATATTATGTGTAATTTAATATAAAATATTTTATTTTATATTTAAATTTTAATTAATTATTTTTTTAAAATGTAGTATAAATTTTAAATTTTTTTATAAATGTACTATTTTATAAAATGCAAGTGATTGAAGCATATTTTTATAAATTTACTATACTTTGTACTCATTTCAATTGATGTACTATATTAACATATGAATGGATGCTTGTAATGTTATAAACTTGGCCAAAGTAGGCATCTGAAATCGCAGTACATGATTATATATTAATACAATAATCAAGAATTATCATACCTTCTAATAATAAGTGATACTTATAATTTCAAGGTATGTTATTATTATTGCATATGAAATTGTCACATAATATTTTTACTTACTCGGTCATATTTATCTATTCCACTTATAAGACCCTCCATTTACATAACTTTATCATATATATATATATATATATATATATCTTTTAGAATTAAACTTAAATAGGAGATGATTCATTTCTTGGCGTGGATATACATGGTTATTACGAAAAAAAAATGATAATTGTCAATGCCAATGTATCTTGATTGAAAATTATTAATATCATATATTATTTTTATTGATTCTTAATTTTAAAGTCCAAATTTGCATTTCAATTACCTTCTAAGATAGAGTCCGGATATTGGCTTACAATATCAAATATATTTAATTTTTGCGTGTCTAATATGTAACACTCACAATTTAATTAAAGAACAATGCATGGGTTTTATTCTTTAAGCATATAAGTAAAATGTAATATAGATCACAAGTGTCTAAATTTTTTAGATTTTCAACCAAATTTATTATTCATAAAGTTTGATACAAAGGAAAAACGTAGAACATTAAACATAATTACAAAATTAGAACAATTGATGATGTCGGGTTTGGGCTTGGGCTTGGGCTTTGAACATAAAATTTATACTATATTTTTATGACTCATTTTTAATATTTTTAAAAAATTAATTAATTAAATTTTAAATATAAAATAAAATATTCTATATTAAATTATACATAATATTAAGGTTGATGTCAGCCTTCATTAGAGTTAACATCAGCCTCTTAAATATCTTCTAAAAGAAAAAAATCAACCACGATCAAAAAATGAAAAAAAAAAAAAAAACAATACAAATATATATACCCAAAGAGGCAGGGCCTCCAACCATGCCTCTTAGGAAAATTATGGCAACATCAAATTAAGATGAGGCCACGCCTCTTAATTCCTGTCCAAAAGAAAAGAAAAGAAAAGAAAGTTAAAGACGTGGCTATAAGCCACACCTTATCATAATTTTACATACTTTTTCAGACCGCGATAATTTTGTAAAAAAAAAAAAAATTAATAATATTTTTATAAATTATCCTGAATATTATGTGATACTGTGGCGGAAGAAGAATGCAAGGTTGGAGAAGTTAACAATTGCATTTATAGTGCTTAAAGGAGAAACTCTTTTCCTTCTATCCTTTTGATTCTGAAAGTACAATATTTTGATGTGAAGATTTTATTTTATTTTAGATTTCATTTTATTATAAATCTATCAAATATATTATTATATATTTTTTATAAAAATAATTAATTAAAAATTAAATATTCATAATGTGTATAAAATAGAAGATCCAAACTCTCAAAATATTAGAAATTTAATTTAAACATATACTCTTTCATTAAAATCTGGGATCAAATTAGAGGATCACGGCAAACCCTTTTTTACTTATGTATAGAGGATCACACCGGCCTATCTTCTCCTAAAGTTCAAACAAAGCTAGAGAAATTTAGCTATAACTCTTGTTTAAGTTAATTAATATTATTTATGTTCGTAAATTAACTAATACTTAATTATTTGATCAAAGTTTTTAAAATTTGAATTAAATCATATAGTACATGTACTGTACATATTATGCTCTATGTACTCAACAAATAATACTCTAACTTGAAAAAAGTTTTCTAAAATTTTTAATTTGCATTCAAACTCCATGTAACACCCTTAAAATTTAGTATTTTGAGAAAATAAGAATTTAGAAATCAAGATATTGGTTGGTCAGATTTTAGAACTCAAAAAATTAATAAAAATGACTTAATTGTATGGAATTGAAAGTGTAACATCCCGTCTTTTCCTAGTAAGTAAATTTTTTTTTAGAAATAATAATATAATCATTAAAAAAAATGTCAAGCTTATCTAGTAACTATAAGAAATTCAAGTTTAAAATTCTTAGGTTATCTCATAAAGTTATCCCTCCAACTGAGTTGATGGCATTTTAATTTAAACAAGTTCAAAAAAAAAATTCTCTAAATATACCTACAATACGAGTTTTGTCACACGCCCTAAGTTATAAGGCAAAATATACATAATTTAAGGTACAAATTATACATTATTATACATATATGTGTGTATATATTGGGTATATAATAAAAGTTTTATAGGTTAATTTAAATAAAGCAAGAAATCAAGAACTAAATTACAATAAAAATATAAGGGTCAGAATTAGAATGCAGTAGGGATTCAAGGGCTTGACTAAGCAAATAACAAAAGTTTCACCTCTATAATAGGGGGCAAACCTATTGCCATTTCCACACAAAGACTACAATTTCTTTGTAAATTGTCTCAAATACAGTTACTATTCCTCCAAATTCTCAGCCATTAATCATCAAATTATAGCCAAAACATTTCTAGTTCATTAAGGATCACAATCCTCAAAAAAATATCCCCAGAATTCTAGTCCTAACTCCAAAATTTCTCTTCAAACCAAAAAGAAACCCGCTAGCCAATAAAACTGCTGCCTAAACTTAAACATTCCAAAAATCTAAAACCAAACTTCTTGTCACCTAATCAATCATGCAAATATACTGTTAGAAAGCTCTGTTTGTGTAGACTATCTTGGTGGAATGGGATTTTAAAAATTATGCCGAAATCACACATGAATTGCTGCCGGAATTGACACTGCCACAAGTAGGCAGAGAGTAACAGAACAAGATGTGATGTTATTTTTCTTATAACTAGAGATTTCGTTGGTCAAATGAAAAAAGAGAACCATGAATAGAAATCCCTGCGAGTGTAGATAGGATAAGAAATAATATTTATTAAAATTGACACCGTATTTTGGCCTCAACTGTATAGGAACCACAACGTACCATTAGGACATGACCAGTGGTCAAAACTCAACTTTGACCAGGAATTAGGAAAAATTGACCTGTTTGATCATCCAATTAAAGTCACAATTAGGAAATTCATCAATTTCTAATCCATTTTGAGGTAACAATCACCAAAAAAATGCTTTGGATTTGGTTAAAACTTAGTTTCGATTGAAACTATACTGGCTGACTATATAAGATATAAGCTCTCAAAATAGTCAATTTTGTTGGAGAATTATGGGAATATCATGATGTTGATAACTTGATTGTTTTATTTTGGTTCAAGTGGTTGGGTATGAATGAATGTTGGATCTTCGAGTTATGTTGGATAATTAGATTTTGATTTAGATATAAGTAATTTATAATTTGTTGTTTTGATACCATGACTTCTTTGTAACTCCTAGAACAATGTGATGAGAAAGTGTTAAGATATATTCGACTCGTTTGAAAATTAATAAGTAGAAAATATCACTGTTTTATATATGTGTGCACGCGCTCAAAAATAGTCACTAGAATTATTAAATAATAATTATGGTAGTTAAAATAGTATATAGTACCTCAAGTAAACTAATTGTTATTTTATTCTCTCATAATATTATTGCCAAAAGAACAATCCATAGTAATTGAACCTTGAATTTAGGTATTTAGGCACAAGTTGTTGAAAATTCTCGATCAAAGGAATCGATGAGGATTTTTGTCCCTTTTTAATTTTTATTCTATTACTTGTAATTCTTCTTCTTCTTTTTTTTTTTTTTGAGACACCTTGAATATTGATATATGAGGTTTTTTGTTCCTTCACAATTTCATTTGGTTACTCATTATTTTTCTAAAATCAGATACCTATCTTGTGTTTTCAGGAATGCCTCAATCTTTGACTTATAAAGTTTTTTATTCCTTTCTAATTTCTATCCATTATTTGTTAATCACTACTTCCTAAAATCATATTACCTTTTTGCACTTTCTGAAATGCCTCGCTTATGGTAATGATAATTATTTTATCTGCTTGGTAAATTTGAGCCTGTTGAAATCCTAAATTATTCCTACTTAAAAGCTCTTGGCATTAATATTTATTTCATTAGTTTTCTTATAATCAAAACTATGCTACTCAAGTAGGTAAAGTACTTTCAAAACATATCAAAAGAGTTGCCAAAAGGACAAAAGAATTTTTATGAAAAAGTCTCCTTACTCCAGATAATTTATAACTTGAAAAGATTTGTGTTTTCTAATTATTATGAATCTTCTCATCCTACTTGTCGAATTGGAAACTACGCGCCACACTTGCTGGCAGAGGGTGTGTAGTGGGGGCCACCTCTAAAATCTTGAGGTTGACACCTACTATTTTACTGTATTCTTGTCCATCTTGAATATCCTACTCGGTTAGTATTGTAAAATATGTGCTAGACAGAGCAAAGTGCCACACTAAAAGAGGATATGCAGTGGGGGGGCCTCTTGAATCTGTTATCATTGGCAATTTTGAATTTCAGTACTAGACATTTTTTTGCAATATTTTGTAACTTAAATTATAAAATCCTATTTTATTCTCTATGAAATGAAGTCTAAGGAACTAAGTACCACGTGCGGCAGTGCGGCGAAGGCTACCTCTTAAATCTTGTACACTTGAATATGAACATGAAATTTGAATTCTCCTAATTGGTATGGGATAGTGATGGAGTCATATAAAAGATTTGATATGATTATGATGTCTCTGACATGATAAGGTTTCTTAAAAGCAGTTAAACTAAAGCATTACTTAATTTATATAAAACCTTAAGATATCTCAAATATATGCACATTTAACTTATAAAACATTTCTTACAAAAGCTTGTTATAGAAATCTAGTTATCTTGGCGTGCTTATTCCCTACTTCAATTCTCACTCTATTATCTTCCACTGTAGAACAAACTCTATACAGGTAACTCTCCCCAACTTTCTTTATTGAGTCATTTGGACTCATCCTTATACTTCTTTTTATATAGATGAGGCTAGTCATTCCAGAAGAAGAAACTTGGGAATATAAGAGAAAAATATTATCTTTTGTTTGAATCCCATTATACCCAAATTGATAAGTTTACGCATATGCATAATAAGACTTATAGCCATGGTGAATTTAATGCCATACCTCAGGTACTAGTATATGTGTACTAATCTAAAACTAGAGGAAAAGTTCATGCTAGTGTACAAAGAATTATATATACATATATATATATATGTGTGTGTGTGTGTGTAAGTTGTTTCTTTTTAATACAATTTGTCATTTTAATTTGTTAATCTGCACTTAGCACTAGCTCTTGAAAGAAAAATTTCCTAGAAAGAGTTAGTGTCATAGCGTGGTGACTTTGGGACCTCCAAGGTGCCACATGTAGTGGTATTAGAGCATATACGATAAATAAAAAAAATTGTATGTGAAACATTTAGAAAAAAAGTGAGTAGGGTATGTTAAATTTTGAGTTATACTAAGATAGATTTATATAAAGCTATTAATAGTTATTTACTTTGATTGATATGTGTGTGTGTGTGTGTGTTTATTAATTTATGATATGATTAGACTTTGGTAGATGGAGCAGCCTAGGGGTGGGTATGTTGGTGGACAAGATAATAGACTAGTTGATAGGCATGCCAATGGTTATATAGAAGGAGTGAGATTGGGAGATCATCCAAATGTCCATTACATAAGTGTAGATCCCCCGAGTTAGCACTACACCCCTGACAGAGCCTTGGTTAAGCATTTTTCTAATTTTATAGTCTATCACCTATGTGTTGACAATGATCGAGGGGAGATGCATAATGTTGTTAGTGCTTTTCGTTTGCTAATAGTTCACCCCATTTTTTTATATATGTATATTTGTAGATAACCTCGTCATGGCATGCATGGTAGAGCTAACTAGGTGAAACTAACTAAAACACTTTTGTATTAAAATTGCAGATAATACTAAGCACTTGAACTTATAACATATCTCTATGGTTGTATGTATGCATTATAAACATATTTTTATGACATAAGCTTGATCTTAATATTGAGTATTAACAAATACATGTATATGTAGGACTACATTTTAGTATCCAAAAATGAAATAGAGCTATTTGTTGATGATCAACCTCAACAAGAACCTCTTGATAACAAATTAAACCATCAGAGAGCAACGATATCAAATGTTGCAGGAAATAATGAAGAAATGAGATCCATGTTCCAATTTTGGCAACAATTCATGCAATTTTGCCAAAATCTACCACTTCAACTAGGGCAAACTATGCATAGACTTATGCCAGTTGATAAAGATAAGGCTTTTGAAAGATTTCTAAGACTCAAACACCCAAAGTTTTCAAGTGAACCAAATAATAGAAGAGATGAAGCATAGATCGAGGAAATCTAAAAAATATTTGGGATATTGAAATATTTTGATTCTCAAAAGATTACTTATGCAACATACCAATTTGAAAATGCAGCATCTCATTGGTGGCAGATAGTAGAGCTCCGATGGAATATTGAGGTGGCACAGAGGACTTGGGAAAACTTCCTAGCAAAATTTGAAATCAAATTCATCCCTCCAGTTAAAAGAGATCAAAGAGAAAATGAGTTTATAGATCTTGTTCAAGGAACCATGAATGTTTCCCAGTATGAGGCCAGTTTTAATAGACTAATTAAGTGTGCCCCACATTACTTAAATGATGAGGAAAGAAAAGTGAAAAAGTATGTGAGAGGTTTAAAGCATAATATTCATTAGGCCACTTTGTCTTCTAATGCAACAAGCTATGTCAAAACAGTGGAATGTGCTATGCAAGTTGAAGCTGGGATAATGGAACTTGAAGCAACAAAAGGAAAAGCTAAGCAAGCTCAACCCCCTCCACCCTATGGGGCCTAAGGACCACCTCAAAAAAAGAGATATGTAAATTCTAGGAATATAGGAAACCACCCCAATAGCTCACAAGGTAACTTCGCTCGATCTCATAATTAAAAAGAGATACCTTGAAAATTTTGTAGCTGACATGGGCATATAGAAAAAAAATGTAGGCATAAAAATGGAACATGTTACCTATGTAGAAGTGAACAACATTATATGAGATCATGTCCCAATAACGTGGGATCAAACACAAGAACTCCCAATATGAAAGCTCCTAGCTGGTATCCAATGTTTCACCAGATGAAACAGGAAAAACGCCAACCCCCTAATCTAGTGGCAAATAAAAAGTTTGTGCTAGGGCTTATGCTATTGAAGGAGAGAAAGCATCAATCCTTTCACTATAGTGAAAGGTAAAATATTACTTGACCCTGTGCCGCCCATTCATTTGTGTCTACTTCATTTACTTATGATCTTATGTTACAAATAGATAAAATGCCTTATCTATTTGAAGTTAGTATGCCCATAGGCACGTCTATGGTGACTGATTTATTATGCAAGAATTGTAAGGTTGAGATCAATGGGAAAACATATTTAGCAAACCTGATCATCTGAGGAATAGATTGGTGGTATAACCATCATGCTAAGATAAATTATAAGGAGAAGACTATTGACTTGGAGATTAATAAAGACAAACCAGAGACCAAACCAACCCTCCTAATTATCTCCACTATAGAAGTCAATAAATTGTTAAAGTAGGGTTGTGAAGAGTTTCTAGTTTGCATAATTAACAAGCCCAAGGATAAAGATAAAATTGAAGAAATCCTTATGGTAAAAGATTTTCCTGAGGTATTCCTAGAAAAGTTGGTATTATTACCACCAAATAGAGAAATTGAATTTGTAATTGAGACAGTACAAGAGCTACACCTATATCAAAAACACCATATCGAATGGCACCTACAAAATTAGTAAAACTAAAAGCTTAATTGCAAGAACTTGTGGATTTGGGATTCATTCGGCCTAGTACATCACCATAGAGAGCTCCAATCCTATTTGTTAAGAAGAAAGATGGTTGCTAAGAATATGAATCGATTACAGAGGATTAAATGGTGTTACCATTAAGAATGAATACTCCTTTACCACATATTGATGACCTATTTGATCAACTTGAGAGATCAAGAGTACTCTCTAAGTTGGATCTCATGTAAGGATATTATCAATTGAAGATTAGAGAATCACATATTCCCAAAACTACACTAAACTCACGCTATGGGCACTATAAATTTCTGGTAATGCCTTTTAGATTAACAAATGCACCAATTGCATTCATGGATTTAATACATCAAGTGTTTAAGCCCTATTTAGATAAATTTGTGGTAATATTCATTAATGATATCTTGATTTACTCCAAGTCCGAAAAAGAACATAAGCACCATTTAAAGATTATGTTACACATACTGTTGTAGCACATGTATGCTAAATTCAGTAAATGTGAATTTTGGCTAACTCAAGTAGCCTTTTTAGGTTATATAGTATCAAGGATGAACTAGTAGTGGATCCGACTAAGATCAAAGTTGTGATTAAATGGAAAAAGCCTGAGAATGTCAGGGAAGTTTAAAGTTTCTTAGGATTAGCATGTTATTACCAAAAATATAAAGAACTTCTCTAAGATAGTTGCACCATTAACGCAACTTACTCAAAAAGCACACCCATTTAAGTGGGAAGAAGCATGTGAACAAAGTTTTAAGGAGTTAAAGTATAAATTGACTATAGGACCTATATTATCACTACCATCGAGAGTAGAAAATTTCGTAGTATACACACATGCATCTATGGAAGGATTAGGGTGTGTCCTAATGCAAAATGGGAAGGTAATTACATATGCTTCGAGGAAGTTAAAACCTTAAGAACAAACTACCCTACCAATGAATTGGAGTTAACAGCAATCATATTTGCACTTGCCAAATAGAGGCACTACTTGTATGGTACAACCTTTGAAATTTTGACAAACCATCAAAGTTTAAAGTATCTTTTTACCTAGAAGGAGCTGAACATGAGGCAAAGGTGATGGATGGAATTTTTAAATGATTACGACTAAAAAATTTTCTACCACTCTGGGAAGGCTAACGTGGTTGCCAATGCCTTGAGTAGAAAAGCATAACTAACCCAAGAGAATGATAAGGACATAAATCGGGAACTTCACTTATTCCAAGTCCAAACTTATGCTATGATAGTAGGATTCATGATTAGACCTGAATTATTTCAGAAAGTCAAGGAAGCACAAGAAAAAGATAAAGAAATTTCAAAGCTCAAGAGATCTATCAAAGCCATGGATTCAAAAATTAACATTGACCAAGAAGGAATAATAAGGTTTTGCAAAAGAATTTGTGTTACTAAATCCATGTAAGAGGAAATACTAAATGAGGCACACAAATCCAAGTACAAAATCCATCCAGGAGATACCAAGATATACAATGAACTTAAAAGGAATTTTTGGTAGAATGGAATGAAATCAGATATTACCAATTACATAAAGAAATGCCTGGGGTATCAACAAGTTAAGATTGAACACCAGAGGCTGACAGGACTATTACAATCTCTGCTCATACCAGACTAGAAATAAGAAATGGTACCTATGGATTTTTTCTTAGGACTACCAAGGGTAAGAAAAGGATTTGATGGGATTTGGATATTATGGATCGATTGATGAAATCTACACACTTGTTACCAATCAAAGCTAAATAAAAGGTAGAGACATTAGCATATTTGTACAAAAGGGAAATTATTCGACTTTATGGAATTCCTATCAGCATTGTTTCAGATAGAAACCTAAAATTCACATCAAGATTATGGAAACAATCACAAGAGGATTTAGGAACAAAGCTAAATTTCAGTACTGCTTCTCATCCTCAATCAGATGGTCAATCCAAGAGAGAAATCCAAATAATAAAAGACATGCTGAAAGCTTGTGCAATAGACTTTAAGGATTCGTGGGATAAGCACATGCCTCTATGGAATTTTCATATAATAACAACTATCAAGCCATAATTCAAATAGATCCCTACAAAGCATTACATGGGCAAAAGTGTCTTCATTTATTGGGACCTGAATGATTAGAGAACACCATCAAAAAAAGGGCAAAATAGGGACACACAAGCAAAAATGATTCAAGAAGCTATTGATAATGTTCTGATCATTAAACAATGCATGCATACTGCCCAAAGTCGATAAAAGAGCTATGTAAACAATCATCTTCGAGATTTGGAATTTGACGTTGATAATCAAGTTTTCATCAAGGTTACACCTCGAAAAGGAATAAGAAGGATAGGAAATGGAGGAAAGCTACAAACTCAATATATAAGGTACTTTTGAATTATACAATGTATCAGGAAACTCACATATAAGCTTGAACTCCCAACCAACCTCACAAGCATCCATGACATGTTCTGTATATCACAACTCAGAAAATATATATCATCCTGATCCTTCACATATAATATCCCATCAAGAAATCCATATGGAACAATTTATCCTATAAGGAAAAGCCAATATGCATTCTGGATCACAAACACTGAGAATTATGATCTAAAAGAACTCCAATGGTTAAAGTCTTATGGAGAAGCCACGACGTTGAGAAAGAAACTTGGGAACTTGAGGAAGAAATAAGGAACCAATACCCCCATTTGTTCAGAACCTAGAATTTGAGGGCCAAATTCCTCCAAGGATGGGGGATTGTAGCATCTCGTCTTTTCCTCATAAGTAAAATTTCTTTCTAGAAATAATAATATAATAATAAAAAAATTATTAAACTTATCTAGTAACTATAGAAAATCCAAGTTTAAAATTCTTAGGTTATATCAAAAAGTTATCCCTCCAACTGAGTTGATGGCATCCTAGTTTAAACAAGTTTAAAAAAATTCTCTAAATATACCTACACTACGAGTTTTCTCATACACCCTAAGTTATAATGCAAAATATATATATATATATCTTAAGGTACAAATACATCATTTTTCATATATGTGTGTGTATATATTAAGTATATAATGAATGTTTTATAGGCTAATTTAAATAAAATAAGAAATCAAGGACTAAATTATAATAAAATCCAAGGGCAAACATTAGAATACAGTAGGAACTCAAGGGCTTGACTAAGCAAATAACAAAAGTTTCACTTCTATAAATAGAGAGCAAACCCATTGCCATTTCCACACGAAGACTACACTTTCTTTGCAGATTATCTCATACCCAATTATTATCCTTCCAAATCCTCAACCATTAATTATCAAATTATAGCCAAAACCTTTCTAGTTCATCAAGGATCATAATCCTTAGAAAAATATCACCAGAATTCTAGTCCTAACTTTAAAATTTCTCTTCAAACCAAAAAGAATCCTACTAGCCAGTAATACTGTTGCCCAAACTTAAACATTCAAAAAATCAAAAACCAACATTTCTATTACTTGATCAACCATGCAAATATACAAAGATCTGTTTGTGTGAACTATCTTGGTGGAATGGGATTTTAGAAATTTTGCCAAAATCACATTGAAATTGCTAGTGAAATCGACACTACCACAACCAAGAAGAGGGTGGCAAAACAAGAGGTAAAGTTAATTTGCTTATAACTAGAGATTTCGTCAATAAAATGAAAAAGGAAAACTATGTATAGAAATCCCTTCAAGTGTAGTTAAGATTAGAAGTAAGATTTATTGAATTGATGTGGCATTCTGGCCTAAATTGTGTAGGAACCGCAACCTACCATTAGGACACGACTGGGAGTCAACACTTAACTTTGACCAAGAATGAGGAAAAATCGGCCCATTTGATCATCCAATTAAAGTCACAGTTAGAAAATTCATCAAGTTATAATCCATTTTGAGGTAAAAATCACGGTTAAACTACTTTGGATTTGGTTAAAACTTAGTTTTGATGGAAATTGTCATGGTTGACTATATAAGATATAGGTTCTAGAAATGGTTAGATTTTGTTGGAGAATTGTGGGAATATTATGATGTTGATAACTTGATTATTTTGGTTGAAGGTAGTTGGGTATGAATGAATGTTAGATCTTGAGGTTATGTTGGGTAATTGGATTTTGATTTAGATATAAGTAATTCATAATCTGTTGTTTTGATACCAAGATTTTTTTTGTATTTCTTGAAACAATGTGATGATAAAGTGTTAAGATATATTAGATTCATTTGAAAATTAATAAGTAGGAAATATAACTCTTATATATGTGTGTGTGTGTGCGCGCGCGCGCGCGCGTGTATGTGTGCGCATGCATACTCAAAGATAGTCACTTGAATTATTAAATAATAACTATAGTAGTTAAAGTTGTATATAGTACCTTAAGTAAACTAATTGTTATTTTATTCCAACATAACATTATTACCAAAAGAACAATCCATAGTAATTGAATCTCGAATTTCGGTCTTTAGGCACAAGATGTTGGAAAAACTCAATCAAAGGAATCAGTGAGGATTTCTGTCCTTTTTCAATTTTTATTCTGTTACCTGTAATTCTTTTTTTCAAAACACCTTGAATATTGATATATGAGGTTTTCTATTCTTTCTCAATTTCATTCGATTACTCGTTATTATTTTTCTAAAATCATATACCTATCTCATGTTTTTAGGAACACCTCAATCTTTGGCATATGAAGTCTTTTATCCCTTTCTAATTTCTATGCGTTATTGGTTAATCACTACTTCCTAAAATCATATTACCTTTTTGCACTTTCTGAAATACATAACTTATGGTGATAGTAATTGTGTGATCTGCTTGGTAAATTTGAGCCTGTTGAAATCTTGAATTATTCATACTTAAAAGCTCTTGGCATTAATATTTATTTCATTAATTTTCTTATAATCAAAAATATGCTACCCAAGTAAGTAAAGTACTTTCAAAACATATCAAAAGAGTTGCCAAAAGAATAGAAAAATTTTTATGAAAAAGTTTCCTTACTCCAAATAAGTTATAACTTGAAAAGATTCATGATTTCTAATTATTATGAATCTTCTCATCCTACTCGTCGAAGCGAGAATTAAGTGCCACACTTACTGATAGGGGGTGAGCAATGCAAGCCATCTCTAGAATCCCGAGGTTGACACCTTTTGCTATAGTTAATGTGTTTTTATCTGTCTTGAATATCCTATTTGGTCAGTACTATAAAATGTGTGCCAGACAGAGCAAAATGCCACACTAAAAAGGATATGCTGTGGGGGCCACCTCTTGAATCTGTTATCATTGGCAATTCTGAATTTTAGTACTAGACATCTTTCAGCGGTATTCTGTACCACAAATGATAAAATTCTATTTTATTCCCTATGAAATGAAGTGTAAAGAACAAAATGCCACGTGCGACAATGCAGTAGGGGCTATCTCTAGAATCATGTACACTTGAATTTGAACAAGAAATATGAATTTTCCTCACTGGTATGGGACAGTGATAGAGTCACATGAAATATTTGATATGATTATGATGCCTCTGACATGATAAGGTTTCTTATAAGTAGTTGAACTAAAGTATCTCTTAATTTATATAAAACTTTAAGATATCTCAAATATATATGCATTTGACTTATGAAACATTTCTTACAAAAGCTTGTTACAGAATTCTACGTATCCTGGCATGTTTATTCCCTACTTCAATTTTTATTCTATCATCTTCCACTGCAGAATAAATTCTATATAGGTACCTCTTCCCAACTTTCCTCATTGAGACTTTCGAACTCACCCTTATATGAGGCTAGATTAGTCATTCCAAAAAATGAAATTTATGAATAGAAGAGGAAAAAATTATCTTTTGTTTGATTCCCATTATACCTAGATCGATAAGTTTATGTATATGCATAATAAGACTTATAGCCATAGCAGCTTTAGTGCCATACCTTATGTACTAGTATATGTGTACCAATTTAAAACTAGAGAAAAAGTTCAGGCTAGCGTACAAAGAAATATATATTTTGTTTCTTTTAATACAATTTGTCATTTTAATTTATTAGTCTACGTTTAGCACTGGCTCTTGAAGGAAAATCCCCTAAAAAGAGTTAATATCGTGGTGTGATGACTTCGAAACCTCTAGGGTGTCATATAAAGTTTTGGGGTCAATTTGCAAATTAAGAAGACTTGATTGGACTACATTTAATTATTCTAGGGGTTTGTATAGAATTAATTTTTGTCAACTAGGTGGAATTGAGGCACCAATAAGTCTAGGGACTTAATTGAAGATGCTCAATATTTGGGAGGACTTAGTTGAAAGCTGAGGTGAAATCCTAGGGTCAATCTTTGAAGCTGGAAAACTTCACCTTATATATCATTTCTCCCTCTCCCCCTCTCCCAATTTTCTCTATTCTTCACTCATGTTCATCTTTGGCAACACCCCGAACTAGAAAATTAAATTAATCAGAACACTCATCACCTCCTTAAAAGTAGATTAATGCTACATGCAATTGGACTTCACCGATAAACAACAGAGAAGTGAAAGCTTGAAATTGGGAGGCAATGGTGAGAGGTGGGTATGGTGAGGCAGCGATGGAAATTGAATTATGGGTGGAAAACTTGTAGAACTCAACTCAAGAAGTAATTTGATGTATTAGGTTCTAAAATTAAGCCATTGTCGATGGCCAAAATTGAAAAATACCACAATAGCGGAGGTGGTGGTGGTGGTGTAAGCTTCAAAGCTTTAATTAAGGGTCAAATTGGTAGCAAAGCTCAAAATTGATCGAGGTATTGGGTTCAAGGAGCTAAAGTGCACCTAACAATGGTGGTGGCAAGCTTTTCCAGCAGGGGCGGCAGTAGTAAGGCAAAATCTTCACCTCATCGCGATGATCACGTGTGTAACTTTAGTTTGTGCTTTTGGAGTTTCAATAATCAATCTTGGGTAAATACCTGGAATTGATACCTTGTACCATCGTTTTTTCTAAATCTTGTACTGTGGAGAAAATTGAAGAATTGAGGAATTGATATATGACTTATATATATACACACCATACATGAACTATTATATAGTTTAGTGGGCCTAAATTTGTATTACTATAAGATAATTTTGGGTTAAATAAGTTAATTGAAGGATAAAACCCTAATTTCAAGGATTAGAGAGTTAAGCAAAAAATTGGATTATTTAAGATAATTGAACCATTATTATTGGTTTGGTGTAATGGTACAGTGTTAATTATGTAATTAAGGACCTAATTATACCCCCAATATGAACCCCATATATATTTCCATAATAATGGCATAATTAGCACATTTTATTACTATAGTGTTGAGACGAACCTTAAATTATAGTAGTAATCGAATAATTATTGATTTTTATATTGTTGTTCATATAAGTATAACTATAGAGTCGAATGAGGATTTTGATAGTGAACCCATTCTTTTGGATAGGTGACAAAGGGTTGGGTCCCACAAAATAGTAAGCAGTGATAGCATTTCAAGGCTATTAAGGTGAGGGTCCCCCACTCTAGTATTTGACTTGTATAAGCCTGTTCATTATTTGTTGTGAACCCCGTGAGGGTCTAACAGTTACGTTATTCTTATTCTGGGAAATAATTGATTCTCAATTATTGAATTACATTTTATTTGAACTCTTGATTGTTATTTGTTATGGTATCGTAAACCTCTTTAAAGGTCAAATCTCTTGGGCTTTATTTTGTATGCCCTGTGAAAGTTTGCCAATCTGGCACTTGATTACACCTATCTGTCATTATGATGAACCCCTGAGAGGGCTAAACTAATTTATGTGCTGCACTGCATCTTGATTATTAGCATTTGTGAAGTGTTTGAGATCTCAACTGTTATCTGTAAATTGATGTGTATACCCCTATAAGGATCGTTCTGTTGATTGTGCTTCTAATAGAAGCTTAGCTTGTCTGTTCTGGTGCCTAAAACTCTCTTTTGCTATCTGTTATTGTTCCACTATCTATTACGATTGTGTTATCTAACTATTTCATTATCTGTATCATTCTATTATCTGACCATTTTATTATCTATATCATTATGTTATTTGACCATTCTGTTATATGATTGTCCTATTATCTATTATCATTCCATATACGTTACTGTAATCTATAGATTACGGTTCTATTATCTATTTATTTGACAGTGTTTGCCTTGTTAGTAATCCGCTCATTTATCCTTAATTTATGCCTAGAGACTATTAGGCCAAGTGCTAATCCTAGTGAAATGCTTAGATACATGCGACAAGCTAGGAGCTATTCCTTAGGAGTCTACAATATGTTAGGTACCAAGTTGTCATGCTTGGGTTAATTTAGTCTGATTAGAAAAAAAGAATCTGATGGACACGTTATGTTATGATCTATTGGTAAGCATCTGTTATTTGGGTCTACTTTACTTTGATCGTATCCTGACTATTTATAATCTAATCATGGAGTTAAGGACGATGTAGTTGTCCTGGTCTAGTTTGGACTAATGTTCGGGCCAAATGAACCTATGGCAATACCTCCAGTAGTAAATTGGTTGAGTTGGCCGATGACAATACCTTCCATAGTAAATCGGTTGAGCTAGCCAGGTTGTTCAAGCCGACAGTAACAACTCCCAAACTAGTAGCCTAGAATTTGAAAATATCTTTATTCTAGTACATTCGTGTTCTCTTTTAAATATCATGCCCATTTATGTTCCATTGAACTTCTGATCCTACTACAGATCTATGCGGTTGCTCATTGTACATCCCTCATTGAGTCTTTAAGACTCACCCTCTCTGTTATTCTTGATTTTTCCCAAACAAGTTTAAGTGAAGAGCAAGAGCTCATAGCTTGGACTGGAGATTCTATTTTGTAATAGATTAGATGATTTTGTGGGCTTTTAAGCTCACTTGATCATTATATTATGACTTAGAGATGTTGTGATATGTTAAGATTGAATCCATGATTGAGGCATGTGTATATTATGTTGAATGTTATGGGATTAGCTGTAGCATGTATATAGTACTTTTGTTGAGGTTTGCTTAAGCTAAAGTTTGTGGATGTCCCTGATAAGTTTTGAAAATCTTGTGAGCCTATTAACTGTCTTATGGGTTTGATTTAAGATTGAATCAAAGTGACAATTTAGCTTAAGGTATCTGCCACACTCCATTTCCTCTTACTTGTGTCTATGATTAGTGTAAAATCTTAATAAGCTGCCCAAATTCAATGGTTATTCAATAATTTTTCCAATACTATTTGTAACATTAGCATATTGTCATGTAATATTGGTTGATGTTGCACAAAAATGGAGCTAGGTCATTTATAATTGATGTTGGTGTGTAAAACTAATAATGCAGTCAGGCAAGTGCATGTGTCACAACAAGTAATAAAGTGAAGAAAGAGTGTTGATCCCATGAGGATTTAAATTATTAGCCACTAATTGCTAATCTATCACACACTAATTTTATTCAAACAGTGATTGATTGTGTTGAGATTACAATTAAACTAATGAAAATAAAAAAATATATTGATTAAGTTTTCCACCAAGATATGAAGCATAGAATTATGATTTAATCGATCGAATTGGTTGATTGCATAATTTTTTCTCTATTAATAACAAATTATTACTTTTATTCTTATGCAATTACGGGTTCTTCCGAATTACCCACAATTCAATCTCTAATTTATTCAGTTCACTATATTCTTATATGAATTAATAGATGTGGTTGTACCACTCAATTGACTACCTATGACAAATAGATGTATTCCCATCCTACTCACAAATTAATTAATTCATTTATTTGAATAATTAATCTTACTCTTCTATTGTCTATTAATCTCTATATTTTTTTTCGAGGTTCTTCTAAAGTTTAAAGATACACTATGATCAAACAATTCAATAGATATAGTACACAATAGAAGAAATAATTTAAAATGCTATTAAACTATAAAGTAAACTAAGTTGCAAACCTATCCATCTATCTATCTATATATATACACACTATCTTGAATTGCTAGTTTATAACATCTAAAGGAACTAACTTCATGTATTATATGTTCTAGTTATTCCATTTATACATTTCACATAAATTATATAAGAAATTTAATGTTTATTACATTACAATTTAGTAAATATTTATCTATATCTATATCTATAACTATAAACTATACTATTCATGATATTAAATATTTTAAATATATATTAAATCTAGTACTACTAAATATTTTATGGCATTTTTTCATAGATGACAAAATAAATAAATATAAGCGGCATTTTTTAAGAAAAATTACTTGCACTAATTAAATACCTTCAAATTATATTTTTATTGACATTTGTAATCAAATGCCATTATTCTATATATTATCTAACAATCAAATGTCACCAAATATTTTACTATAGTGACATTTATTTCAACTATCATTATATTATTTTTGTATGTCATTACACTATAAAATTCCACTTAGTCCCACTAAATACTTTATGATATTTTTTTTTTCAAATGACATCATAACTACATATTAGTGGTATTTTCCTAAGAAAAATTAGTGGCAATAATTAAATATTTTTGAAACAAATTTATCTCGACATTTGCAATTAAATATCATTATTTTGGTTGTCATTTAATTAATAATCAAATGCCATTAAATATTAACTTATAGTGGAATTCTTTTACAACTATCACTATATTATTTTTTTTTTATCATTATATCACAAAATGTTATTAAATTAGTGTCACTATATGTAAATTTTCTTATAGTGAGCATTGTACCTAGAAGATATATCAACAACTTGCATATAGCCTAATTAAGACTTGTGGTTTGAGGATTTAAGTGAGAATATTACATCTCTGCGCATATGGAGTATTTCAGTATTTTACAAGAACTTTGAAGATACAACTCAGGATTACACTTTCAAGTTCCTAGTTTTCGGAGATGATGGATCCTTCTATTCAGTAATTTTTTGTTTAATTTTATAACCTGCTTTTGTTTTATATATTTCAGGCATATATTTGATCACCAGCACAAGTAAGATACTTATTCTCAGAGAACCCTGAGCCACAAGGTCATGATCCATCGCCTCCTCACGCTTAGTCGATGAATCGTAGTTCTTTAATGTTATTTTGTTAAATTATTCAACATGACTCCTACTTATATTCTTGATATTATGAAAAAGAGATATTTTGATATTCAATTTTGGTTGATTCAATATGAAGCCTGATGTTCCTGATTGGTGATTGTTGATCGTTGATTAACATTGTTACAAAAATCAAATTTTTTGTATAAATCTAAACAAAACAGGGTAAAAAAATTAAAAATAAAATAAAATATTAGCGGCGGTTAAGAAATTGATGCTAAAATAAGAAAACATACACTTTCCATACCGTCGCGAAATGAAAAAACATTAGTAGCGGCAATTTGCTCTAAGAGCCGCTTAAGTTAAAAAAATAATAATAAATGGCCAAAAAATTAAATTTTCAAGATTGTTTACAACCATCAGAAAATGCCTGAATATAATCAAGAAAAAATAATTGCGGTCCCTTACAACCGTTGCAGAACGCGAAACCAAATCATCATTAAATTTTTTGTGGCCGTTCTTACAGGAGTTTGCCTGAATAGCCGCATTATAACTTGTCGAAGGATGTGCTTGCGGTCGTTGGCCAACCACCACACGAGTCATTTCATGGTGTTCTTAAAGAAATACGTTGGTTCATGTGGTGTAATCATAGTCTTCTAAATTTCAACTAGTTTCCAAAACATATCACTAGTTTAAATGGAACATAGGTCCAATTGGTTTGAGTATGAAAAAGATATATTCCAAGTAAAAACAATCAATCTAATGTTATAATTGTAAACATATTAAAATTTTTTATCAATTGAGAAGTGACACATGTAAAATAAATATTAGATATTAATTTTAAAAAAAATTATTTATATTTTGGGATATATTAAATTTAATTTCAAAAGATAAATAGTTAATTTTAATTAATAATTTAGTATTTATTTTATATTCAAATCAAGCATTAACATGTGTCAAAGATGGAGCGTCTGCATCTATGGACCAATTAAATTAAAGATATTTGACATTATCTCTCAATGTTGATATTATCTTTTCATATTTGATATTATCAAATCAAGGATATCCCATATTATTTTTTGATTTTTGATATTATCTTATCAAAGAGATAACGTCGAAGGAGTTCAAGTCAATCTAAAAGTCTCTCATCAAATACTTATATAAAAAGGTGATACTAGCTCACTTGACAACACACAATTCCAACAGACAAGAGAAACTTTGAAGGAGTCCAGCAATTCTCTCAAGCAAATTCAAGGAGATCCACGACATTTAAGGCATTCTTCACGAAACTCATATATTTCTTGTGTTCAATTCGAGATTAAGGTGCGGCACTCTCAAATTAGCATTATTTTTATTCAAAGAGATCCACAATGTTCAAAGCATTTTTCGTGGAACTCATATATTTCTAGTATTTGATTCGAGATTAAAGGGTGGAACCCCCGAATTGACGTTATTTTATTCAAATCAATTTTAAGGAGATCTATGGCGTTTAAAACATTTTTCACGAGGATCATTAAACTCAAGATTAGAATTAGAAGAGAATAATCAAAGGATTAGATTAGAGATTGAATTCACAATTGATTGATTGATTGATTTTAATTTTATTTGTATGATTTTTCTTGTTCTGTAATTTTAATTTTTACAGATAAGAAAATTTGTTGTTACAAATTTTGGCAAGCTATCTCTACCTCCCAATTCTTTCCTTCATCAAAGATTGAAGTATCACGGCGACCAACAAGACTGATGCATTGAAGATGACTACCTCAAATTCCATAAATGCTAGAGTAAGAAGCATTAGTGGCACCACAAGGAGTATGTCCAAAAGGTCGCAATCATCTTCGGAAGTAAATCCTTCACTTGAAGTTGTGAAAAAGGTATTGTTGCATGCTATTGATACTAATGAAGGTCATGGAGACTCAAAGAAAGAATCAGCTGTATCTAACTTCTCGCTCAACCTCAAGTTTCTCAAGCATAACGCCAGTAATGGTGACAAGTGCTACAACTTTGGAGGAACAAATTGTTAATCTGACAAAAATTATTTAAGGGTTGGCAAAGCATGTCCAAGAGCAAGATTCTCAAATATCTAAGTTGATGAACAAGGTGGATAATGCTGAGACTAGTCATGTGATGAAGAAATAAATAGAGGTTCAAGATGAAGGTGAAACATCCACAAAGAGGCAGCCAATTAAAAATGAGAAGCCTATAATAAAAGAACTGCAAGTTTTCACTGATGGACTAATTCTTGTCAATCAACTACGGGAGTTTATCGTGAGAATTATCAAAGACAAGTTTGAAGGAAGCTCTAAGTTATTTATGACTTCTTCCAAGCTATATACTCAAAGGATTGACAACTTAAAGATGCCGACTGGTCATCAACCACCAAAGTTTTAGCAATTTGATAGCAAAGGCAATCTAAAACAGCATGTGGCTCATTTCATTAAAACTTGTAATAATGTTGGGACATATAGAGATCACCTAGTTAAGCAATTTGTTTGATCTTTGAAGAGCAATGCTTTTAATTGGTATACTGATCTAGGGCGAGCTCAATTGATAGTTGGGGACAAATAGAGCAAGAATTTCTCAATTACTTCTATAGTACTTGAAGGATAATTAGTATGATTGAGCTCACCAATTCTTGTCAATAGAAAAAAAAGCCGATCATCGACTACATTAATCACTAGAGAAATTTAAACCTTAGTTGCAAAGATTGATTATTTGAAGCTTCGACTATTGAGATGTGCATTCAAGGGATGCATTAGGGGCTTCAATATATTCTCCAAGGAATTCAACCTAAAACTTTTGAAGAGTTGGCTACTTGAGTCCATGATATGGAGTTAAGCATGTTTGCTAGTAGAGTAAAAGAGCCATCAATTCAAGAGCATCATAAGTCTAAGGAAAAACAAGAATTCAAAAAAAGAAGCAAACCTCTTACTAAAGCCCAAAGTAAAGAAGATATAGCAGTAAATGCAACACCCATCAAGTTTTGTATAAAGGAAGAAACCACAAAAGATGAAAAGAATGATGTCTCCCAAGAAAGAGGACAAAGAAAATTAACTTTAAAGGAGACGCAAGCTAAGATATACCTATTCCTCAATTCTGATGTCTTTGGAATATTTGATGATTTGCTAAATGAAAATCTCATTGAATTACCTAAAATGAAATAACCTAAAGAAGCTGAAAAAATTGATAACCCAAAGGATTGCAAGTACCATCAGTTGGTGGGTCACTCAATTTATGACTACTTTGTATTCTAAGATAAACTGATGCAGTTGGCTCAACAAGGGAAAATCTTACTTGAGGAGAATAATGCTGCCTCAAATCATGCTACTATTGAGATTGAAAAGGATGTACTTGGTGATCATGATACTGACATTGTGTGCTATATGATAAGTGAAGAAAAGATCTCCTATAGTGAAGCATGTTTAATGAAGAAGAAAATGATGTAACTAAAGGAGTGTATGTCAGCAATAACTTTCACTAATGAAAACTTGTTGCTTGGCTCCAAGCCTCATAATAGGCCACTGTTTGTAACTGACTATGCTCATGAGCAAAAATAAAAATAGAATTTTGATTGATGGAGACTCTATAATCAATATTTCGTCATTATGTGTAATAAAAGATTTAGGAATCTCCATAGATGAATTGATAAATAGTCATCTGATGATCCAAGTGTTCGATCAAAGGGAGTAAAGGGCAATTGGAATAATAAGGATGAAGCTATTAATAGATGATATGTCGTCAACAGCATTATATCATGTCATAGACGTCAAGACATCATACAATATGCTTTTAAACCGACCTTGGTTACATGAAAATCGTATATTTCCCTCTACTTGGAACCAATGTTTCAAGTATCGTCGAGAAGGTGTGGTAAGAAAAGTGCATGGAGATAGCAAACCTTTCACTGAAACTAAATCATAATTAGCAGATGCCAAATACTACATCAAAAGTATGAAAACTACCAAGGCCAAAGAACAAGAGGAATCTAAGTGGCAAGATGATCTCAATGGAAAAAACAAAGTTAAGGACTTGACTCTAGCATGCACCAATGAAGATCATGTAAAGGTTAAGTCACTTCTGGTATGATCTGAATCATTGAAAAAATTAACATTTTCTCTAGCCAAACTTGATTTGAAGAAGCCATCCCCTCAACCACTAAAAGGGTTTGTTCGTGCATGTCAAGAAGCTGAGAAGAAATATGGAGAATCTCTACAGCTTCAAAATGTGAGCTGTTTTGATCCAAAAGCCTATAAACTTCTTGTTAAAGTTGGATATGATCCACAAGAACATTCCATTGTGGAAAAACTTCCCCCTAAGGCTTTTGGTAAGCAAACGTATAAACTTAATACTACCCAAAAGATGTTGAAGAAAAAAGGTCATGGTGTCTAAAGCTCTTGAATAGGACTTGAATTTGTTTCTCAAAATCCTATTCACATTGTGATTAGGAGAACCAATAGTGATCATACAATTGCAGAGGAATTTTCCTCAACAAATGATATTTTTTATGAAAATAGGAATAAAGTCCTACGAAACACAATTTTCAATAGACTTAGGAAGTGGCAGCTTAAAAGAACCTATGATTGGAGATTGAATTCATCCAAAATGCCAAAGTATTTGAAATAGGTTAGCGAGCCAAAAAAGCTTAGGAACTTAATTCCTTCACACATAAAATGGTGCTCTATTTTGAATATATCATGTGGTAGAACCTTGAAGGTTAAACTGCAAACTATTATCTTCACACGAACTTAAATGGACAAAGAAGATGATAGAGAAAGCGTGGCTTTTTCATATCATGTTGTTGTTAGTAATGGTCAGTTAACTCGCCAAAGTACTATAGATCATCTTTTCAAGCAAATCTCTAAACTTATCAACAGTAGTTACATAAGTGAGAAAAATGGCATCATGCAGTTGGTTCATATAAGAAAAAGGAATGGACAAACAAGGGCATGTGTGGAATTCAAGAAGACTGAATGCATGGAAGAAAATATTACCTCAGCATTCCATATTACTTTGAGTGAAGAATTTTTTATTGAAGAAGATGATGTTGAAACTGCTCCTCCTAAGTTTGAATAAGGTATTAAGGCCATTATAGATAAATTGAAAGAGATTAATTTAGGTGATGCCCATGACCCTCGGCCTATGTATATTAATATTTTATTTACTGCTGAAGATAAAGAAATATATGTTGAGTTATTACATGAATTCAAAGATGTGTTTTCATGGTTGTACAAAGAGATGCTTAGATTAGATCTGAAGGTGGTAGTCTATCATTTATCAATGAAGAAAGAACTCATCTAGTCAAACAAGCTAAACGGCAGTTTCACCCTAAATTTGTTCCTTTGATTGTAGCTAAAGTGAATAAGCTCATCGAGGTTGGGTTCATTCGAGAAGTTAAGTACCCAACATAAATCTCTAGTATTATCCCAGTAAGAAAGAAAAATGGTCAAATTCGACTTTATGTTGACTTTAAGGACTTGAATGATGCATATCTCAAGGATGATTTTCCATTACCCATTGCAAAACTCATTATTGATGCTACCACAAGGTATGAAGCGGTATTATTTATGGAAGGATCATCTGGGTATAATCAAATACGTATGTCACCAAAAGATGAGGAGTTGACGTCATTTCATACCCCCAAGGGAATATACTGCTATAAAGTGATGCCGTTTGGTTTGAAAAATGATGGTGCTACAAATCAAAGAGCTATACAAAAGATCTTTGATGATATGCTTCACATGAATATTGAATGTTATGTTGATGACGTGGTTGTCAAGTTCAAAAGGTGAGAAAATCACCTCCAAGATTTGAAACAAGTCTTTGAACACCTGAGAAAATATCAACTCAAAATGAACCCATTAAAGTGTGCATTGGCATTACATCGGGAAAGTTTCTAGGTTTCATTATTTGTCATCAAGGCATAGAAATCGAGCAAGCAAAAATTGATGCAATTCTAAAAATGCTTAAACTTGGAGATATCCATGAACTCAAAAGTTTGCAAGGGAAGTTTGCTTATTTATAGAAATTCATATCGAATTTAGCTAATAGATGTCAACCATTCAGTCGACTTATGAAGAAAGGCATTCTATTTTGAGTGGGATGAAGCTTGTAGTAATACTTTTAAAAGCATAAAAGTTTATTTGATGAAGCTTCCTGTGTTGGTCACACCAGTACCTGGACGTCCACTAATTCTTTACATTGCTACTCAAGAACGTTCTACTGGAGCTTTACGAGCACAGGAAAAATAATGGAGGAAAAAAAAATACCTTGTACTACTTGAGTAGAATGATGATGCTAAATAAGTTGAAATACTTGCCGATTGAGAACATGTTTGGTTATGATCTTTGCAATCCAAAAGTTGAAGCATTAATTTCAGGCTCATACTGTGCATCTTATCTCAAAATTAAATCCATTAAAATATATCATGTCAAAACCTTTCCTCTTTGATAGACTCGCGAGATATTACCTTCAGTTGCAACAATTTGAGATTATCTATGTTCCACGGAAGACAGCAAAAGGATAAGTTTTTGCTAACTTCTTGGTTGATCATCCCATTCTTGCTAAGTGGGAATTATCTGATGATCTATCAGATAAAGATGTCTAGGTAGTTGAAATTACACCTCCTTGAAAAATGTCCTTTAATGGAGCATCCCATAGAGAAGGAACTAGTGTTGGAGTAGTATTCATCACATCAAATGATGAAGTATTACCACATTCCTTCACTTTAGTTGAAAATTATTCCAACAATGTTGCTAAATATCAAGCTCTTATTCTTGGGTTGGAAATGGCAGTTGACATAAAATAGCTGCACCTTAAAATATATGGAGATTCCAAATTGGTGGTCAACCAATTGCTTAGAACATATGAAGTCAAGAAGCATAAATTACTCACATACTTTAATCATGCAAAAAGACTCTTTGGATAGCTAGAGAATATAGAAATTGAACATGTGCTAAGGAAAGAAAACTAGCAAACTGATGCATTAGCAAAATTGTCCTCTTCACTTGCCATACCTGAAAATGAAGTGCGAATTTCAATATGCAAAAGTTAGGTTATACTGCCAAATTTCAAGAATAAGGATTGTGAAGAAAATGAAAATCATGTTGTTCAAGTATTTGAGATAGAGAAGGAAGATTAGCGCCAGTAGATCGTGGACTATTTGAAGTATGAAAAGTTACCAGATGATTTATGTCAAAGAGTCGATATCCGACATAATGCAGCTCGCTTCATCTATTACAAAAGTGTACTTTATAGGCGATCATTTTATGGAATCCTCCTGCGTTGTTTAAGTGATAATGAAGCTATCCGAGCCATGAAAAATGCTCACTTTAGAGTTTGTGGCACTCACTAGTTAGGTCCAAAATTATATTTTTGGATAAAGAGAATGAGCTACTGTAGCCAATAAGGGTAAAAGATTACATAGATTATACTAAAAAATTCCAAGCTTGCCAATTCATGCAAATTTCATTCACCAATCACCTGATCCATTACATTCGACTATTGCTTCATGGCCATTTTATGCTGGTGGATTAGATGCGGTAGGACCTATAATAAAGTCTTATGCTGGGCACTTGTATATTTTGGTTACAATGGACTATTTCTCTAAATGGGCTGAAGCAATTCCCCTCAAAGAAGTGAAGAAGGAAAATGTTGCTGACTTTATCTGCATCAACATTATATATCGCTATGGGGTTTCTTGATATGTAATAACTGATAATGGAAAGCCCTTTAATAATAGTCTAATAGATAAAGTTTGTCAAAAGTTCAATTTTAAGTAGAGAAAATATTCCATGTACTATGCCACAGCTAATGTTCTTGCTAAGGCATTCAATAAAACTTTGTGTAATTTGCTGAAAAAAGTAGTCTCAAAGTCAAAGAGGGATTGGCACGAAAGGATCGGAGAAGCTTTATAGGCATATTGAACTACTCATAGAACACCTACACAAGCAACTCCGTATTCATTGGTTTATGGTGTTGAAGCTGTTTTTCCTCTTGAGTAGCAAATTCCATCATTAAGGATAGCCATTCAAAAAGGATTGATTGAGGAAGAAAATGCATGTTTACGTCTTGAAGAATTGGAAGCCCTTAATGAAAAAAGGTTGAAAGCACAACAAAGACTTAAAGGTTATCAAGCTTAGTTCTCCAAGGCATTTAACAAAAAGGTACGATCACGATCTTTTCAAGTTAGAGATTTGGTACTCGCTATGAAAAGGCCCATCATCATGACTCATTGAATTGGGAATAAGTTCAAATCAAAATGGGATGGTCCTTATGTTGTCAAAGAAGTTTATACAAATAGTGCATATAAGTTGATTGCTGAAGATGGATTAAAAATTGGCCCTATAAATGGGAAGTTCTAGAAGCGCTACAATACATAAAGTTGGAGATAGCCCCTTGACGCACGAGCTTAAATTGCATGTTACTCTTGACCCACATGAGTATAAACTGTGAGTAGTACCCACTAAAGATAGTGCATGTAGTTAAACTACTAATTTTCTCCACCAAAGGTGGTGCATATGGTAAAACTACTAACTTATCCTACTAAAGGTGTTTTATGTGGTTAAAATATCAAATACCCCACCTAGTCCAAGGTGGTTAAGCAATGAATACTCCTGGCCCGCATAAGTATAAACTGTGAATGGCACCCCCCCTAAAATAATGCTTTCTTTGAATTATGTTATTACTTAATCCCTTTACTAGATACGTAGACGGTTTATATATTCTATAAGTTCAGTCATGAGTTTATTTTAAATTATATTTTTTCTTTGTTTAAAAAAAGAAAAGTTGTTTAGTTGTTTTTATTAAGTTTGAGTTTTTTTTTAAGTTAAAAAGAAATAGTTGTTTTTATTATTTGGAGTTAATAAGTTTGTTGAGTCAAAAAAAAGAAAGAAAAAAGAAAAAAAAAGTTTTTTAGTTGTTTTTATAAAGTTAGAGTTTTTTTTAAGTTAAAAAAAATTAGTTATTTTATTAATTTGAGTTAATTAGTTAGTTGAGTTAACAGAAAAAAGAATTAAAAAAGTTGTTAGTTGTTTTTATTAAGTTTGAGTTTTTTTTAAGTTAAAAAAAATAATTATTTTTATTAGTTTGAGTTAATTAGTTTTTGAGGAGAGAGAGAGAAAGAGAGAGAGAGGCTGTTTAGTTGTTTTTATTAAGTTTGAGTTTTTTTAAGTTTAAAAAAATAGTTTAATTATTTTTATTAGTTTGAGTTAATTAGTTTATTTAGTCAAAAATAAGAAAAAAAAAAGTTGTTTAGTTGTTTTTATTAAGTTAGAGTTTTTTAAGTTAAAAAATAAAAATAAAAATAGTTTAGTTGTTTTTATTAAATTTCAATATTTTTTTTGTTTTGTTTTGTTATATATATATATAGTTTAGTTGTTTGAGTTAATTAATTTAGGTTTAAAAAAAAGTAATAGTTTTAATTGTTTTGTTAGTTCGAGTTTTATTTTTTTGGGAGGTCAAAAAAGTAATAAAAATGAAAAAAAATAAAAGATTACAAGATAGAAAAGAAAGATATCTTTTATTATGTGATCTCAAAAAAAAATGTAGCATAGTTTATTTTAAAACAAAAAAAGAGCAAAAAGTTTTAAACAAATTTCAAGTAAAAGGACTCAAGTTCTTTAATTCTTTCTTGGTAGCCTCCAAGTATTCCATTATAATTTGCAAATTCTCAGCCACTTTATTACCTAATGGGGGGTACTTTTGATAACAGCAATTCCCTCTTCAATCTCATAAATTTCAGCTTGAACATTTTGAAAAAATTGTTGTTGGCATTTCAATGATGAAGTCAGGTTCTTCTTGCGTTCCTTCAATCTTTCAAGCACCTTCCCAACACATTCTAACTCTTCTTGGGTGGATTAAAATTAGTTCATTTATTTGCTTTCTTTAGTTTGAACATTATGGAAACGACTTTTGGCCTGATCTAGTTGCTGTAAAAAAATTTTATGGGATGCTTTCTCAAAAGATGCTGACTTTGCCTCATCATAAGCAGGGATTTTGTTAAAAAGTACTTGCAATAATTCTTCCACACTAAAGATGTCAAATATGTTGAAGTCCCTCATTAATTCAAGCACTAATTGAACACTATCTTTGATAGATAATATGGAATCAAGTGGAGAATTTGCTATTCTCTTTCGAAGGCCATTTCATAATATTTGAAGATACTCTTTTGGATAATTAAGTATAAATTTCTCACCTTCAAATACTGAAATCGAAGCACAAGGAGATAGTTGTTTAGCATGCATACTATGAAATGTCTCCTTTTGCATGGTTGTGTTAATTGGAGCGTTTATGGCCAATAAGATAAGTCCCATGATTGATCCTCAGCTACCTTGGGATGTCTCATCTTCATCAACATTAATAATTTCATTTTCCAACTAAAATTTTACATAATTTGAGTTATCATATGGCCAAAATGGAGCTTATTTAAAGAAGAAAAAGAACATGAAGAAAAGAAAATAACCTCTTTGGCAACGTTCTCTATTAGTGAAGGATCACTTGGCTTTGGAAATTGGGAACCTTTTTTAAACATTTTCCAATAATGATCTGCATTACTACTATTGCTTGCTTCTAAATGATAAGGATTTTTCTCTTTTCTTTTGAAGGCTCGATGCCTTCTAGGTTGAAAGGATTTTGAATATCTTTAGCAAATGGTCTATCCCCTTTATCATGTTCCTTGTCCTTAGGGAAAATTTTGATTAACTTCAAATTGATCAATTGCATAATATTTTCCTCGAAGTAATCTCCATGAATTTTAGTGCACCACTTCTTGTAAGCATCCAAAGAGAATCTTTTTGCATTTGGGGGCACACAAGGAACCTGTGCTATAAATATAGAATTATGCAAAGTGCATAAACGCCAATAGTGAAGTCCGTCATCCAAATGGGTCATGTGAATGTCATGAGCAAGAATTTTAGAAACTTTTTGATAATATCCAAATTGATAATTGAAGCGATAAGGAATATAAGGTTCAATAATAAAGTAGTTGCCTTGCCGCAAAAGAAGATAATTCAAGCAAATAGCAATAAAGTATTTTTACTCCAATTCTCTAGCCTTGCCATCATCAATATATGAAAATCCTTTATTTTTGGTAATCATGGTGCAAGTCCAAGAAACAAAATCCCCTTTGTGAATTCGATTGGTGTGAAGAATGAAAGAAAAGCAAACAATGATGGTCATGTTTAATGCTCATATAAATTGATGAAAAATCAAGTTGATAACAATGCTAAAATAATGGTATATGTTCAAAAGGGAATTTTATCAAACATGAAGAGAGCATGAATAAAGTATTGAATAAATGAGAGAAATGGAAAAGTTTTGCACCCAAAAATTAAGAACAAATATCCAGCAATCAAGAGTAAATTCCCAGCAATTTAACAGCGCACATTCTTAACAATTGGCAAAGCAAATCTTTGATGTGCTTATTGAGTGCTTGAGAGCTCGTGAACAAACCAATTTAAAGGCACTACGTATTTGAATGGGACTCAAAGTTGTGAATTATTCATATCTCAATCTTATGAGAAATTGGATTCATCTCAATCCATTTATTTATCATGATAAGAAAAGAAGACGGTGGAAGAAAGAAATTCTAATGAGATGAAATCTGCCGAAAATACACTCAAGATTGCTTCCTGCCAAGAATCCGACTTCTGTAAATCACGTGTGGTTGTGATTTGGAATTCAAAGATGAAATCATAAGGGGTTGACTTGGATTTGGAATATTGATTGTAAGAATTTTGATTCTGATTGAGAGAATTGAATGTGCTGAATGTTCTCAGCTTTTTATTGTAAATAAGGCTGTTGTTATTTAATCCTCAAGTGGACTATTTATGTTTAATCCTCAAGTGGGCAGTTGATATTTAATCCTCAAATGGGCTATTTATGTTTAATCCTCTAGCGGGCTGTTGATATTTAATCATTAAGTGGGCCACTAATAGGATAATTATAATAATTAAAAGGTGAAACAAAGCTTGAAGTGGTGGGCTTTTCATCTGAAGAAGTGATGTGCTCTTCATTGAATTTTGTTTTGAGCTTTTATTTGGCCACGTATGTCATTGAATATATCTATCTATATATATATATATATATATATATTCTCAAATACTTCAAATTTCATCTCTTGTGGAATTGATTTGCACCCCTTTGTCAAGCCTTGAAGTGTAAGCATTTGTAAGCATATTAAAATTTTTGATCAATTGAGAAATGACACGTGTAAAATAAATGCTAGATACTAATTTAAAATTTATCTATTTATATTTTGGGATATATTAAATTTAATTTCAAAAGATAAATAGTTAATTTTAATTAATAATTTAGTATTTATTTTATATTCAAATCAAGCATTGACATGTGTCAATGATGGAGTGTCTGCATCTATGAACCAATCAAATTAAAAATAGTTGATATCATCTCTTGATATTGATATTATCTTTTGGTGTTTAATATTATCAAATTAAAGAAATCCCATATTATTTCTTAATTTTTGATATTATCTTATCAAAAAGATAACATCGAAGGAGTTCAAGTCAATCTAAAAGTCTCAAGTCAAATACCTATAAAGGGATAATCCCAACTCATTTGACAACACACAAAAATTCCAACAAACGAGAGAAACTTTGAAAGAGTCCAACAATTCTCTCAAGCAAATTCAAGAAGATTCATGACATTTAAGGCGTTCTTTATGAAACTTATATATTTCTGGCGTTTGATTCTAGTTTAAGATGTGAAGCCCTCAATTTGGCATTATTTTTTCATTTAAAGAGATCTACGACATTTAAGACATTCTTTGCGGAATTCATATATTCATGGAATTTAATTTGAGATTAAAGTGCAAAGCCCTCAAATTAGTGTTATTTTTATTCAAAGAAATCCACGATGTTCAAACAGTTCTTTGGTGAATTCATATATCTCTAGTGTTTGATTCAAAATCAAAGTGCGAAACCCTTAAATTAGCGTTATTTTATTCAAATTAATTTTAAGAGGATCTAGATATTTAAGATTGAGGTGGGTCCGCACATTTTATTTGGGTTAGATACGAGTCAATCGACTTGGAGCATATCTCCACACCTTAATTTATTCAGATATGGATATATAGGATTTTACCACCTCATCCACAACATATTTGCAAAATAGCACCAGAACACAAAGACTGCAAACACACCATATTTTTCGGTTTACAGTACAAAAACAACTTAATCACCCTTTTTTTCCCCCTCCAGTATATGCACATTGTTTCAACCTTTAAATTAAGTGGTAACAGAATTTTTATTGAGTTACTCAATAATTCTATCCTTTTAGATGATTCCAAGTTTTAAAATTCTTGATCTATTAAACCCAAAACCGAATAGTGTGATATAATGTAATATCAAATGATTATATTCTCTTAATGATCCATTCTTATTGTTAGATATAAAGAAATTTGAGAGATTATCCATTGTTAGATAATTTCAAACAAAGCAAATTTCAAACAGAGCTATATTAGAGAGATTTTATTCTCTTAATGATTCATTCTTTATTGTTAGATTTGATTAATGTATATATGCACCCACGTTACCCCTACCCTCCTAACACTACACATAATTTACAATTCCGCCCACTAGAAAACTGAAACCTCAAACATAAACTTGTTCAAAGTGTATAATATCATAACATATATTAAACAAACCATTTTATTAACTATTGTGTTTCTTTCAACAAAGCATGCATAATTAACGTCTATTAAATAATTATTTCATTGTCAATTCTTTCCATCAAAATATCCACTACTTTGCTACTCATAAAATAAAAAGTCCAAATATCAAAATAATTTGCATGCCATAAAACAAAAAAGTCCAAAATTAAAAATAATTTAAAATATAAAGTACGTGTACCTGTATTCATAACACGATCAACATCTAGTTCCATTTCTGATTCACATCTTGCATTCTCATTTAAACAAAATTCCATATAGGGATCCATTCAAATCTATAAATTATGAATAATACAAAGACATTGACATATATAATCAAATAGTCTATTCCATATGTCATGGTATTATATCATCAGAAATCAATAAAATTTGACTCTTTCACCTTTTTGCAGTTTGATTAAGTAAGATTCTTGTCAAATTTCATGGAGAATCATCTATCAAAATAATTAAAAAAATCGTGCCTTTTCTAAGTAGGACCATTTGTGTAAATATATTTAGTTTTCAACTTCAAGGGAATAAAAGAATTAGGTGGCTAGAAAATAATGATAGTCGAATAGTCAAAATCACAAATTAGGAGGCTGGACGTAAGTTTTTTACCTTGGAATTTGTTGAAATCAATTGTAGTTGAAGCTTGTTGAAGCAAATTGCAGGAAAAATTAAATTAAAATATAAAAACTAATAACATAACTATAAAATGACAATACCCATACGTTTCGGAAATATCACTATGAGTTTGAGAGTGAAACAAAAACACAATAATTTTCTTAACAAGACCCAGATATGCTTTCCCTCCAATTTTTTTTATGACCCTCTAATAATTTGAGCGATCTCCCTCTAATATTTTTCAATATTTAAAGAAGTTTTCATATTACCATGCTTGATGATTGAATTTTTAAGGAAAGAGAGATCTAATACATATTAATTGATTTGTACTGTTGCAAAGAAAAAATGATCAAATTGTTTAGATTTTTCAATTATAAACAAAATTAACAAATGAGAAAAAAAAAAAAACAAAGGAAAAGGAAAAGGAAACAGAAGACTTCGGGTCGATATTATGTTTGCTCATAAAGACAGTGGAAGCATTATAACCGGAGCTTGGCCTCAAAGAAGGAAAAATATAGCTCCCGTTTAATATTTTATTTTGCAATTAATGTATTAGTATTTATACTAAATAAAAAAATTAGCAAATCATTTGAGTTTCTAGTTAACTCTTGTAGCTTAATCATTCTCAACAAATATGATTTAGAATTTGATTGCCAAACTATCATCTAAAAATAGATTAAAGAAAACATGTTGTGACTCAATCTCGAATCAATTATTTAAAAATGATAAAAGTATATTCAATTTACTTAAAATTCATTCATCCACCAAATATGCTTCAGCAACGCAACCTTTTGGATGACTTTTACTCCTCACGTATGACTTTCTTAAAAAGATACCTGTTGTTGTTACATAGGTATCTAACTTTTCAAAAATATGATTTATTTGGTTGATACACTAATGACAATAAATATAATTTGTAATTAGAATCTCAAATTTAGTCTATGCGGATTGAAATTAAAAAATTATATATCTTATATGTTGGTCATATCCACCCCTATTCAATATAACTACAAAGATTAAATGGATGGTTATAATTTTAAAACTGTGAAAGGAAAGTATGCAAACGTTGCTAAAAAAAAAATCAACATTATAGTTATATGGAACCTTGTAAATTTTTCATAATATTTTATTAATTTTTAATTATATATTTTTTAATGTAATTGTATTTCATTTATTTTTCAAATTAACATTGTCTCTATGAATGGCATTTTAAAAAAATAGTGGTACTTGTTAAATATATTTATTTAAATTTATTAAATTTACCAAACTAAACTATAAAATGAAATAACATTATTTTCACTAAATATTTTCTATTTTTTTTTCAAATGTAGTAGTATTTGAAAGCAATTAGTGACACTGGCTAAGTGCCTTTAAAATACATTTATGTTGGCATGTTTAATTAAATATGCATCACTTATTTAACAAATGTCATTAAATATTATTGTATAGTGGCATTTTTATAACTATCACTACACAATTTTTCTCTGTTACTAGATTATAAATGCTACTATTAAATTAATGCCACTAATACTTCATGACATTTTTTCTAAGCGACATTAAAAGTAAATATAAGTGGCATTTTTATAACTATCACTGTACAATTTTTCCATGTCATTAGGTTTTAAATGTTAGTATCAAGTTAATGCTGCTAATATTTTATGATATTTTTTTAAAGTGATACTAAAAGTAAATACAAGTAACATTCTTTCTCAAGAAAATAGTGGAACTACCTACACATCTGTCAATTATATGTATGCTGACATCTTCTTTCAAGTCATGTCATAATTTTATTTGTCTTTTATTAATAAAATGCACACTAAATGTTATATTATTGTGGCATTGTGTACAACTATCATTATATTATATTTTTTATGATATTAAAATACAAAATGTTACTAATTAAATGACACTAAATAACACTTATGATGTAGTGAGCTATCCACCTAGAGCATTCACGTCAACGTCCTTGACCTGCATTGGGGATGAATTAAAGCTCACATCAGATAACTTTGTGAGTGTACCAAAAGAAAAAGGGGAACAGAATTGCCAACCAAACAAACTTTGTGAGTGAGAAGGACAACAAGGACAGCCCGTCTGCCCCAACGGCAGAGAGAACGACAGAGTAAATTCATCGTAAATGGGTGTCTATGAGGATTGGAGAGGTTGTCGCTTTATGCTTTTGTGAATGGGTGTTTCTTTTGGACTGCATGCGCTAGTTGTATGATTATATTACCACATTTGATCTCTTGATGAACCCCTCCAAAGTGAGTGGCCTCCATGTATTAACAAAGTCACTTTTCGACACCTGGCGTGTCCCACCCCCCCTGGAATTCCCATTTGGGATTTCTTGTTTTTTTTTTTCCAATTCTTTTTCCTTTTCATTCTTGATTGCTAGATAATAAAGTTCCGGAAAATGTTACATCGTTACTATTCGTTCAATGATATATAATAATATCAGTATTTTTCTTTACATTATTTTATTTTCACATAATTGTTCAGAACATATTCAGTGGATGAGGTAAAAATATCAGAGACTATATATTATAAATATTTAACAATTTATAACTCACTTGATACCTGTCTAAGCAAGTGAAGGACATAAATGTACAGTCTAGTACATCAAAGTTTTCCCCTTGGTGGTCGAATATAAATTAAATTTATTTAATTTTGATCTTCATGCCAACGTTGAAAACATGCCTCCACGGTTGGTCCACGAAAATTTTTTTTGTCCAAACCAGCTATATCATTTGTGTTTGAAGAAGATCAAAAAGATGTTAGCAGCTTCCAGCTGGTACAGAGATATACAACCGTTTCCTTCCCAAAAATACGTATCTGTAAAAAGTGGAGTTATGCAATTTAAACCATCAAATATAATATGAAGTAGGATATCACCCTTAATTTTCCATAAAAAAAGTCATGAATTTGTATCCATTTGAGATTTTAGTCCGTAGGACAATCATTTTTATGATAGAAGGATTTCAATTTAACTAACGCTTCGGTAGTATTATGATAACATACTCGTCTTTTAGATAAAATCTATGATCCAAATCGAATATTTCACAGAGATAGAGGACTTCTATAATTGTACCTAAATAGGATTCCTACATTAATCACTACCCTCCTACCTTATTTCCAAATTAAAAAAAGAAATAGGTAGGATTGTCTTAAAAAGTTTTATCCACTCTTCTATTCTTTTAAATTTGAAGGCAGAATGACATGAGTCAGAAGAGATAGTCGCTTCCTCTATGTATATAAAATTATATTATATGTATATATATTCATTAAAATTTAAAATTTTATTGCACAAATTATAAAATTGTTCTTCATATGAAAATTGAATCAATTGCCAAATATGTAGACTTATTATACGGCGCACAACACACACGGACACAATTAAGAAATTGATGAGCAAGAAAGCCCTTGAGGATTTATAAATAGTTTGATATTTGTATATATATAATGGTTGGTGTCATGATTTTAATTGTAACTTCAAGAAGATGCTCCGAATGAAAAGCCTAAGAAACTGCTGCTATTGCTGGGATTTCTGTTGATGACACCGGTGCTTTAAAAATCAAATCATTCATTCAATCGAAAAACTTACCAATTTATGAATCACTAGTTCAATCATTAGTCGGATCATAATTTGTAATGCCCCACCAGGAGGCACCTGCTCCGGTACGAGGCACTACTCAAATCTATTCCAAAAGTCTTTTGAGTGACAGAAAATACATTTCTCAAAATTTCAAAATAATCAATTTCTGCAACAATATTCATCGAATGTTTAATTCTAAACTAAAATATCCTGAATCACACTTAACACTTCTATCATCTTCTTTACCTTTGGTGTCACCTGGGTTAGTCTATTTGCATCGCTTCACTCTTATTTGAGGTAAAGAATTAAAAATAACAATGAAACATGTAAGTCCAAATGACCTAATGAGATAGCTTACCAATAACAAAATGAAAATTTCATAGCTATCATAGACATATAGAAGCATTAAAATTTTCATAAGTGGTGAGAGAGGGCTTTAGTCAAAATTTTAGGTGGTTCATCTCACCATCGTCTCGTACCAGTGATAAAACTTCACAAAATTCACTATCTCTCACTGAGGATTAAATCTTAATTACACAAAATGTGGTCGGTATATCATTTGAACAACCCCTGGATTTGTGTCAAACATTTGAATTTCAAAGCATAAGTGTCAAACATATCAATAACTTTTTCAATTTGTTGGTGGCGGTTCTCCCACCTTGTCACTTTACTTTCAAAAATAGGAAAATTCTTATTCCTCCGAAGTGTCAAGTGATTAGCTTGAACACTAAATCACACACTAGACATAGCTAGTAACATGCCTGATCCTGCTCATAGGCGACTACCTCCAACTAGCCTACTGAGTAGGGATTTTATGTGTGTCATGCATGGGTATTAGCCGAAAGATCTGTCACTGCAGTCCATTCTGCCCAGCCCAGCCGTCTTTCATAACTGATCCCAAGGTCCATCCCCAATGGTAATATTTATTCATGTTAGTATGTCTAATAACATTTCATATAATATATCAAGTCGCCATGTTAACTAACTCATAAACAATTCAGCGCCAGGCTGGTTTCCAGAACGACATGGCGAAGTTTCAAAATCATTTTCGGCTTCCTCAACACAATCGCCAATTTTAGATGAAATGCCATAAATCAATATCAACAAGAGTGCTCAATGAGAAGAGGGTATATGGAGTACTATTTTTACAAATAATTTAATTTATCAAAAATCGTGTACACACCCAAAACTTAACAATTTTAGACAGGTAAGAGCTCAAGTAGTCATAGTTCAAGAATTACCGAAGAGGAGACAAAATAAACTATCAAGAGTATCAATATGTCATAGGCGAACGAATATTTACAGCCAAAACAGGATCAAATGATGGTGATATATCTGTCATCGTACATATATAAGATAAAACTCACACTAGATTTGTTCAATAATGTCTCAAGAATCAGAAATGGAAGAACAGCTCCAATAGATTATCAACTTTAACACAAGAATCAATGGATATTATATGACAAACAATTAGCAACAATCGACTCTCAACACAATCTAAATCAAACCATAAGGACATAATAGCAATTATATATGTTCTTTTCCCTAGCAATGAAAACTAATATAAACTCACCTGGCAATTGTGGAAGAATTCCTAATTTTATGGACACTCAAGCCCTACCTTCCTAGTTGAATCAAGAACTATAATAAGATAACTAAGGTTATCATCCTATCGATTCTTTGAATCTTAATAATAAATATAGTTAATGTCATTATCAAACTCAAGATTTTTCTGACACAATCACGATAATCCTTAAATGTTTGGAAAGTCTATGACCTGGTTTCCTAATCAATTCAGAGCTCAGAATAAGTAACCTAAACCAACATTATTTTGCTTTCTGAATCATAATTCTTAATGTTCTTAAATGCCCTTATCTAATCCTCAGTTACTTCAATTGTTCAGTCATATTTCTCAAATTCCATGTTACACTCAAATGTTCAAGGTAATCACACATCATAACCCTTAAATTAACAAGTCAGTAAACTAGTTGTTAAAATCTTACTTAAGGTCTCAATGGAAATCTAATAATCCCTTCAAGTTAATTAAGTTCAAAACTATAGAAATTTTTAAGATTAACCTATAACTTGACATAAATTATGCTTTAACGATCCTAAGTCATATTAGGATTAAGTTTAAACTTAAACTTCAATCGCATTCGATAAATTAATTGAATTAAAATTTGATTAAGAAATTTAGCCAAATGGGACCAAATCGAGATCTAATTACAAGTCAGAAATAGCCCAGATGAGCCCGAGATGTCATTATGTACAAATTGATCCAAAACTGCCACCACATGTTGCTGTCGAAGATAGAGACTGCCACCACCACCAAGTAAGCCCCTCCCCCAACTAATTTTTATTTCTGATGCTAGGAAGCCACTCAATTTTCAGTTTAAAGTCGCGGCAACCCTAACCCGCCTCTGTTGCGCCATTGCCACCAACTGTTCAAACCCCAAATTAACACCACCACCAGACTGCCCGTATCCGTACAACCAAAATCCACCTTGTCCCTATCCATTTCCACCACCAAAAATTGGAGAACCGCCAAATTCGTCATGAGCTCATCGTCACCTCTTTATTCCGGCTGATTCATCAATTTTTTTTGAATAATTTTCATGTAGTTGTGTTCCTTGAGCTGAGAGGAATCCAACTATGGTTTTAGTTTCGAGTTTGGTGGTCATTTTCCAGTGATTCGCCGGTGGGGTAAAGTTTGGGTTAATTTAGACAATTTGATAAAATTTAGTCCTTAATCCTATATGTGATTATATTTTCCAACTTCTTCAATTTGACCCCCAAACTTCTTGGCTGACTTCAATTGCACCCCTAGACTTCTGACCACCTTTCACTTTGGCCCCCTAGGTTTCAATTGAGTCCTTCAACTCTTAATTCTTACACAATTACCCCCTAACATCCTTAATTCCAGTCAATTAGGTCCAAACTGATTTATTTTAAAGTCCTTAAGCTTTTATTTATCTCACATTAACCCCTAAACTTGAAAATTTTAAACAATCAAACTCTTTTCTTATTTACAATTAAATCCTTCAATTCTCACATTTCCACATACACTGTTATTAATTTAGTTTTGATCAACTTCAATTTATAATCCCAAAATAAGGGTGTTACATAATTGAACCATGATGTCATAATTATGCAATATATATATTTATGTTGTATATATTTACTTGAAAATTAATAAAATACCAAAATATAAAACATAAAAAGATTAAATGATATTGTCCAACTTCACAATCCAAACTTCACGATTCATATTATAACATAATCAGTACAATTCAAATCTCTCAACTATAAAATTTAAAGACATTAATAATTTAATAATATTGGAACTACTCCTTATCTCTTCTCCATCCTCATCAAGGTTTTCATGAACTTAGTTACTATTTCCAACACTAATATCAACACTAACAACAACATCATGTTTTCAACACTAACAACAACATCATGTTTAGTTTCTGACTTCCTAGCAATAGTGAATTTAAGAAATTAGAGTTTTTCGTGTATACATTTCAATGAGTGTTTTGAATAGCCTCCTGAGATGTACTTTAGTCTTAAGAGTTTTTACTTAGGCACAAAAATTAAAAAAAAGAAAAGAAAATGTTAATTTCGTCAAGAATTAAATGGGAAAAAGAAAGTAATAAATTAACCTCTTTGGTTCAATTAAACCTAAGCGGTTCAACGGTTCAGACGGTCCAACCATCAGCTTGAACAATTTTAATAAAATAAGTGATTTTTTTCATTTTCTGATTTTCACATAAAATCGGACCAATTTAACGGGTGGTTGATGGTTTAACCGATCCAACTACCCAATTTAGTCCAATTTGTTAAATAGTGGATGACACCATATTCATTTGAGAATCAAGTAATATTAACCATTACTAGCATTTGCACTTTTAATTTATTATGTAAAAAGGTTATTCAAAATTGATAATAAAGGAATAAATAAATAAATATATATATATATATATAAAGTTTTTCAGAAAAGAAAGTGCAAAAAGAAAACATAGAAAATTTTTATTTATAAAGAAAAAGAAATGGATTTCAATATAACTTTTTAACGTCAAAATCTTATTACAAATTTAATCAATAGTGTGAAAGTTATTGGTTAATTTAGAGCAACTATCCTCTAATTATAGCATCAAGAAAACTTTTCATGCCTCATTATCCTATTCCAGTCAAAGTAACTCTCAGTTATTAACACAGCAAAACGATTCAATGCCGAGTTTTCTCATTAAAAACAAGAACAACTATTAAGATAAGATTTAGAAGAATTAATCAAATAGAGAAAGATTCAAAAGTGAAGAGAAAAAACAACGAGAAGACTCAAATCATATCCGGACCTTATTAGCAGCATGGCCAGTTATGTGATATTCTCGAAATTACTCATTTCCTAATGTTAACAGTGTACAAAGCGCAATTAACAATGTAAAATGGGCACATAGGATTATTTTTTCCTAAGGATCTTTTACTTTTTTTTCCTCATGCAGGAGTAATTTATTAAAGAAAGAGTTTTTTACAGATTATTCAAAGATTCGTCAAAGAAGAGATGTACACTACTAAAAAAATTGTTTTTTGCAATGAAAATGGTGACGGAAAAAGTCTATCACAATTTGCTATGGATTTTGCAACGGAAAGTCCATCACAAAAATTTTCGTCACAAAATCCATTGCAAAAAGTTTAAAAAAATTAAAAAAATGAAATAAAAAATTTGCGACGAATTTGAATTTGTCGCAAAATTGTTGAAAAAATTAAGGAGTTTTGTGATGGATTTTTTCCGTCGCAAAGGTTAAAAAAATGAAAAAAAAATATAAAAAACTAAAATTATTGGGTGGGGGAATTAAAAGCCCTACTTTCTCTATTTTTCCCACCCAAACCTATTTTTGAAAAGCCAAGCATTTTTTTTCCATTTCGAAGCAAGTTCTTCTTCCTTCCCCCCATTCCTCTTCTTTTCTTTTCTTTTTTTTAATTTTAAAATGGCCGGCCAGCTGGGTGCATCAACTAGTGCACCTCGCCTACTGGTGCACACCAGCTAGCTGCATGGCCAACTGGTGTTGGTGCTCATGCACTAGCTGCTACTGGTGCAAATAGGTGCGGCCAACACTGCTAGCCGCATCAATTTCTAGTCGGCGGCCGTCGACCCACCAAATATGATCGTGTGCCAAATCTAGAATATTATTTTTTATTTTTTATTTTTTTTAAAAATTAGTTTTAATTTTTAAAAATACTAATGATGATGTTTGTTTAATGTTTCCAGTTTGGAGAATTTTTATTTTGCTCTATGTCCATTAATTAAGGTAATTCTTACAAATATGTTAAAATTTTATTATATTTTAGTTAAAATTTGATTATTTTTTAGTTAAAATATTTGATTGTGTTTAGTTGTCTCCATTATATTTTAGTTAATTATTCAAGTTACTTAAAATTTGATTCATGTGTTAGTTGAACTCAAATAATGATTTATTTATTGGTAATATAATTTGATTTAGCACAACATTGATTTATATGTTAATTAAAATTTGAGGTAAATTTTATATTCATATTAAATGTTGTTATATTTGTTAGAGTTATGTTTTTATTTGAATTAACAATTTTATTAGAATTTTAGATTGAGTTAAATTTTATGGTACTATATATTGAATTAGATTATATTTTCAAATTTTAATTTTGTTTATGAAATTATAATTTATGATTAAATATGTGCACTTGTAACATGTGCCAAATGATGTAAGCTATCTCGATTGTAGTGGATACCTTTTGCGAGTGTGAGTTGTATAGAACATTTAAAGGTAAATTTACATACCTTATTTTGATTTTATATATTTTTTTGGCACAATACATTAGATATAGGATAATTTTTTTTAGTACAATAAATTAGCACAATATAATAGCATTAATTTTGTTTTGTTCTGTATTGGTGTTTGTGCTTAAAGCTTTCCGTCACTCACTGCATAGGATGGGAGTCACAGTGGAAATAGTTGACTGGATTTCTTGATATTGTTTTGCAACTGCACCGTGGAGAAAATTCTATGTGAAGATCATACCATTTGGAATGTTATGGAACTAAATGAAATAACCAAATTAATCCTGGGATCTTGTAGATATGCACCTTTTGCTTTATGATATTGGGAAAAGTGAAAATGCAAATTATAATTATATGTACTATTAGAATTTGAGTTGTACGTTTAACTTATATTAAATTATATATTAGTTTATAATAACATATGTGTTTGGTTATATTGAATAATGTGTTGTATTTACATGTGTTAAATTATGCATTTACATTGAATTATTTGTTAGATTTATATTTTGTGAATTATATTGTTCGATTTATATTTTGTGAATTATATGTGCAATTAGCATTTGAGTTATACGTTAGACTTATATTAAATCATATGTTAGTTTATAATGAAATATATATTTGGTTATATTAAATAATGTGTTAGATTTACATGTGTTCGATTATGCATTTACATTGAATTATTTGTTAGATTTTGTTATATTTATATTTTGTGAATTATATCTATGATTAGAATTTGAGTCATATATTGGACTTATATTAAATTATATGTTGGTTTATAATGAGATGTATGTTTGGTTATATTGAATAATGTGTTAGATTTATATTTTATGAATTATATGTTTAATTAGGATTTGAATTTATATTTTATGAATTATGTGCTCAATTATGATTCGGTTAAGTATTGAATTTATATATTGGTTTATTATGTTGAATTGTCTATTAGTTTAGTTTTATTTTTCATTATTGTAATTTTATTTTTGTTTTAACATTGCAGGCTTAAATATCTCAAAGCATTGAAATTTAGTATACGTTTTGTAAGATAATTTTTTGGCATTATTTTGTAAATTTTATATTTTAGTTGGGGCTTTATTTATATATTGAACAATTTTATATTATTGGGCTTGATTTTTATGGTGATATAAAATTATTGTGATTTTATATAAAATAATATTTAAATATTAGTGTATGGGATGATTATTGTGTAATGCAAAGAATTATTAATATTGGGTAATTATAGGTTTTAATTTGATAGAATGTGTATATTTCTAAAAAAAACAATTAAAAGTTTGTGATGGAAATTTCCGTCGCAAATTTTATTTTTTTAATTTAATTACCAAATTTGCAACGGATTTTTTCATTGCAAAATCCGTCGCAAATTATTGCAACCAAAGATTTTGCGATGAGTTTTTTTTGTCGCAAAAAGGCATTTTTTTAGTAGTGGTAATTTACATTTTAGATGAGCTATAATGGAAGTATCATTGTTTTCTTATAAAATGGAGATCAAATAAAAAAGGTATATTTTGAATCGTAGAGTTTTAATGATATAAACGATCAATATACAATTATCGAATTTGAGAAAATGTCAAAAGAAATTGTTCGGCCTATTGCAAAGACAGAAAAGAAAAAAGAAAAAAAAAACTCACTTTTTATCATTATATTTAATTTAGACTAAAAACGGATTTTATCCTATTTATAAATATTATATATATATATATATATATAGAGAGAGAGAGAGAGAGGTTGTGCTTACTTGTGGAAAATTTTCCCAAATCTTGTTTTTATGAGTTAAAAAAATAAAGAGTGGTGCTTGGATGTGAGAATTTTCACACTCTTTAAAAAATATTCCTCTCTTCCTTATTTCGTCTTTCAAAATTTCTTTGGATTCTCCCCTTAGAGAATTTCTTTGGATCTCTCAAAAAATGGATTCTTCTTCTCAGGTAAAGTTTTGAACTTCTCTCTTGATTTTTCATCCACATGTAT